>JBBPBX010010414.1:1162-34299 GCA_038048925.1 Garcialebias charrua
AGCCTAGTATGAAGGGGGTGGGGGTGGGGGGGATATGTATTTATTTAAGGAATGCTGGGCTTTTAATCTTAAAACTGTATTTGTGCTCTCATTTTAACGTATCTGCTTGTAAACCACTTCAGTTTGAACTCTTTTCGTTCAACTTAAAATATGTTTTGATTACAGTAAGTATAACATTATATCCCTGAAAACCTGTCTGCTAAGTTACAGCCTTAAAGTAAAAACAAAAGGCATTAGTCATGCTTTGGTGATGGAACCACATCAAATGTTGGTAACAATAGTAAAGTGGAGGGAGAGTCCACCTAACTAAGGTCTCCAGTCCATCACAGGGAGACATGGAGACAAACGAGACTAATGATAATAATAATAAATTCAATTTATACCGCACTTTTCATTAATACAAATCTCAAAGTGCTACAACAATAAAACAAGTGATAAAATCAAGTAAAATCAATAATGATATCAACTAAGATTAAAGACAGAATCATGTGGAGGCAGAATAGGCCTGCTTAAAAAATAAATAAATAAAACAAGTGATAAAATCAAGTAAAATCAATAATAATATCAACCAAGATCAAAGATAAAATCATGTGGAGGCAGAATAGGCTTGCTTAAAAAGAAAAGTCTTTAAGCCGTTTTTGAAGTCAACCAGTGACTGTGGAGCTCTCAGGTAGTCAGGGAGGGAGTTCCATAGGCGGGGGGCAGCCACACAGAATGCCCTGTCTCCCATGGTCCTTAATTTGGTTTGTGGAATGTGAAGTAGATTACTGTTCTGTGATCGTAGAGACCGGGTGGATGAATATGGTGCAAGAATGTCCTTTAGATAGTCAGGTGAAGTTCCGTGTAAGCATTGGTGTGTAATGAGAGCAGTTTTGTACTGAATTCTGTAGGTGACAGGAAGCCAATGGAGGTTATGGAGAATGGGTGTAATATGTTCAAATTTACGAGCTCTCAATAAAATCCTTGCTGCACTGTTTTGAATATATTGAAGCTTCTGAAGATTTTTGCCAGGGATTCCAATAAACAGGGAGTTGCAGTAGACTGTAGACTAACAAACATTCACTCACTCACTCACTCTCACTTAGAGATAATTTAGAGTTACCAATCAGCCTAACATGCATGTTTTTGGTCTGTGGGAAGAAACTGGGGTATCTGGAGAAAACTCACGCATGCACTTAGGCCCTGTACACACGTAGCCGTTTATCAGTAAAACCGAACAGTTTAGCGTGCGGTTTAGCCTTTCATCCACACGTGAACGCCGGTTGATGTAACTATAAACGAATAATAACAAAACTCCGGCCAAAGTGAAGATTTGAGAACTCTCCGTTTTCGAGTCTGCGTGTGAACTTTCAGAACGGAGCTTTCTGCTCCAGCTGGACCGGCAGAACCGGGTCTGCCGGTCCAGCTGGAGCGGCGGTCACGTCACATAATGCTCTAAAAAAAGCACTAAAAAGTCAACATACCTGCTCTGACATGATTCCTAGTCGACATTTTGCTGCGTTTTATTAACTTTGTACTCCAACACGGTATTTAATAGTAGTTAAACCTCACGGTCTGTCCACACAAACGAAAGAAAATAAATAAATAAATAACAGGAAGTCGCGGCTGCATGGGTGAAGGGTTGTGACAGCACTACACTGCCACCTATGGGTTCAGCTTATTCATTACAACTTTACAACGTTCTGTGGTGAAAAAAACGGGACATGTAAACAAACATTTTAAATATTCGAACATGTATGGACAGAGATATTTTTTGTGTGCAAATATTCGTTTTTCAAACACCAGGCTACGTGTGTACAGGGCCTAAAGAACATGCAAACTCTACTCAGAAAACCCTGATGCATGCTCAATAATCCAGGTAGAAAAATCTAAAAAAGCTAAGTCTGGTCCTCTGGANAAAAAAAAAAAAAAAAAGGTCTACTCAGAAAGGTCCCCGGCTGGGATTCGATCCAGCAACCTTCTCGCTCAGAGGCAACAGCTAAGATGACAGCAGCCAATTTTTGATAGTGACCTTTCTTATGCATAGAAGCAGCCACACACTAAAATTGAAGTTGTTACCTCGCTAATCTTTCAAGTTATACTCAAAACATGCACGATGGACAGATGAACAGGTGTTTCCATGTCACCCTTTTTTCACTCTGTGAATAGGGGGAATAAATATAGATGGAAATTACATGCTAACACATTTGTACACTGAGGCTCTCCTACTCTCTTTAAGCTCAGGGTTGATCAATGTAGAATATTTTACAGTATTAAACAACCCTACTGTGAATGTGACTGAATTTTTATTGTTTTAGGCTAATTCAACAGGACCTGTCAAAAAGCCCTTATTTATTGTCTTAGACATTTCACAGAAGTTTTAATTAATTAATTATTTTCTTTTTTTTCTTTTTACTGCCTGAAAAGAAATTAGAAATTTATAAGAAATGTTAACCTTTACCATGTTTGTACTGTTGGTGATGTGTAAAAATCAGGTTTTCCGTTTTTTTAGCAATTCTCTTACTCATCCATGCTTAAAGATCAACTGTATGAACACATCCTTTCATGCTTTAGATGCTGAAATCTTTGTTGTCATGGCAATTTTTATGACCTAATGGAAGTGTGTGTGCATGTGCTGCAGCAAAAGGGAAGTGAGTCATAACTCATAAATTATAGTAAACTGAAAACTTGGCAGAAATATGTAAGACATCTTAGGCACCCAAGGCTTTCCTTCCGCCGCCGCCACACACACATACACGTACAAATAAGTATTCAATCATCTGTCCTAAAGTTATCAGTCATAATGAGAAGCTCCAGTGGGTTGCCTGCTCATTCCCTTTAATCTGAGCTACTGTCAAACACCACAAAGCCCCAGGTGACAACCTTAACATCCCACACAGGTGTTCCTTAAGACAGGTAACATACCAGATGTGTGTGTGTGTGTGTGTGTGTGTGTGTGTGTGTGTGTGTGTGCGTGTGTGTGTGTGTGTGTGGTGGGGGGTTGTGTGTGGATGCCAGGTGTCTCTTGAACTATGTGAGGAGTGTCTTTTAGAGCCAACTGAGACCCTTCATGTTCTTAAATATACAGTGAGGAAAATAAGTATTTGAACATTCTGTGACTTTGCAAGTTCTCCCACATAGAAATCCTGGAGGGGTCTGAATTTTTCATCTTAGGTGCATGTCCACTGTGAGAGACATAATCTAAAGAAAAAAATATATCGGTAATCACAATGTCTGATTTTTTAAATAATTTGTGTGTTACTGCTGCAAATAAGTATTTGAACACCTGTGAAAATCAATGTTAATATTTTGTACAGTAGCCTTTGTTTGCAGTTACAGAGGTTAAAGGTTTCCTGTAGTTTTTCACCAGGTTTGCTCACACTGCAGCAGCAGGATTTTGGACCATTCCTCCACACAAATCTTCTCTAGATCAGCCAGGTTTCTGGGCTGTCCCTGAGAAACACAGAGTTTGAGCTCCCTCCAAAGATTTTCTATAGGGTTTAGGTCCAGTGGTGGGATGTAACTAAGTACAAATACTTTGTTACTGTACTTAAGTACATTTTTCATGTATCTGTACTTTACTTAAGTAGAACTAAATGTGGGTACTTTTACTTTTACTCCACTACATTTTACATGAAGTATCTGTACTTTCTACTACACTACATTTCTATAATGTGTTGAGTTACAAGTTACATTCACGTTGCAGTTTTTGGATTTGTCGTTAGTTTGAAAGTAACTGATGTCGAGAGGGGAGATGGTCCATTGAATCACTGCAAAGTGGACAGGTAAGAGCTGGACCAGTGACATATATTGAGCTGGGAGCACCCACAGCACCACTAACACACCCAAAATGGATTCCACCGCGGAGAGTCAGCCAAAAGATATACAACACCCATTAACTAATTGAAAGACTATTGAAATATTATTGAAATACTATTGAAAGACCATTGAAATACTGTTGAAATACTATTGAAAGACTGTTCAGTACAGCAGGACATATTCTATCTCCCAGAAGATCCAGATTCGACTCAAAAAACTTTGAAAACTAACTTATTCGGAACTTGGACAAGAAATTCTTGCTGCAATATTAAAAGGTATCAGTTCATGGATGTTAGGACACAAGAGATGTCTCCAAATGTCTCAACACTCAGGTCCAAGTTTTGAAAATGGTGTCAGGAAGTTAAAATATTGTTCACTATTGACCCATTACAAGGTTTAGACAGTATTTTAACTAGAGTTGAAGACAAACTGGAGTTGAAATGATCAGAGCCTGTTCCTTTCTTGATCTTGTTCCAAGATGGCGGCGCGTGCAAACGTTGCGGCTTCTCTCTCTCCCAGCAACACGGTGCTTTCGTCTGTTTTGTCCTGCACGCCGCAATTTGCCGGCACGTCTTTGTCTTGTCTACGTGTTCAAGAACGCAAGTATAGCCGTGAATTCCTGCTTGATGTCGGAAAAACCGCTCTGGAAGCCAGCCCCGAGCTTCCCTTCATCGCGCCCGCCGTGGAAGTACCACAAGCGGCGTGACGCTTCACCGCGCCCGCCATGGAAACGCCACAAGCGGCGTGACAGGAAACAGAAGCGGGGTAAACGCGGAGGTATCAGAGCTAGGCTAGCAGCTAGCCCACACAGGCCGGCTATTCCATCCATGGTTCTGGCTAACGTGCGCTCCTTGGACAACAAATTGGATTATATACGCCTGCTACGAACGACACAAAAGACTGTGAGAGACTGTTGTGTGTTTGTATTCACGGAAACGTGGCTTAACAACAACGTTCTGGACCACGCTATCCAGTTGGAGCAGCTAACATGCTACAGAGCGGACCGAGCTTTCATCAAGGGAGGTAAGACTCGCGGAGGCGGGCTCTGTGTTTACATCAACAACGCATGGTGTCGTGATGCTGCTGTGGTCTACAAACACTGCTCACATTTAGTGGAGTTCATGACTATTAAATGCAGACCGTTCTTTTTACCGAGGGAGTTTACAGCTGTTATGATTGTTGCTGTATATATCCCTCCAAGCTCCAACAGCAAAGATAGAGGTGAGGCACTGAATGAACTATATCTGCACATCAGTGAGCAACAAACAGCCCACCCTGATGCTTTTCTCATCACGGCTGGTGATTTCAACCATGCAGATTTAAAGAGTGTATTACCAAAAACATACAGAAACATAAACTTTGCAACAAGAGGAAACCACACCCTGGACCAGGTTTACACCACCATGAAAAATTCCTACAGAGCCATCCCCCTCCCCCACATTGGTGCTTCTGACCATATCTGTGTTATGCTAAAGCCAGCATACAGGCCACTGGTGAAAGTCACAAAACCAGTCCGCAAGCAGATACGAGTGTGGCCAGAGGGGTCTTCAGAGGCACTCCAGGACTGTTTTGACACCACAGATTGGAGTATGTTCAAAGAAGCTGCTACCACAAACAACACCACATGTCTCCAGGAGTACTCAGACACTGTATGTTCATACATCACCAAGTGCATTGATGATGTAACCAACCTTAAAACCATCACTGTTCGGGCTAACCAGAAGCCATGGCTGACAGCTGAGGTTCACAGACTCATGAAAGCCAGGAATGCTGCCTTCAAAGCGGGAGATCAGGTGGGCCTGAGGGCAGCCAGAAACAACCTGGACCGGGGCATCAGAAAGGCAAAGAGGCAGTATTCTGGGAAAATAGCTCACCGTTTCAAGGACAGCAGGGATACACGCAGTCTGTGGCAGGGAATACAGACCATCACAAACTACAAACCACCCCCCCAGACCTGTGACAGCTCAGCCTCTGCGCTGAATGAACTGAATGAGTTCTTTGCTCGGTTCGAGGCAAGTAACAGCACACCAGCACATAAACTCCCCCCCTCTCCTGATGGCCAGGTGCTGACGCTGTCCTCAGACAGCGTAAGGCGATCATTCATCAAGATTAACGCCCGGAAGGCCTCTGGTCCTGACAACATACCTGGTCGTGTGCTGAAGGACTGTGCAGGGGAACTCGCAGCGGTCTTCACGGACATCTTTAACATCTCACTGAGCCAGGCCATCGTCCCCACCTGTTTCAAAGCCACCACCATCATCCCTGTCCCAAAGAAGGCAACGCCCGCATGCCTCAATGACTATCGCCCAGTAGCACTCACCCCCATCCTGATGAAGTGCTTTGAACGGCTAGTCATGAAAAGCATCACATCTGTCCTCCCTGACTCCCTGGATCCCTTCCAATTTGCATACCGACCTAATCGCTCAACCGACGATGCCATCTCCTCTGCCCTTCACACAGCTCTCACACATCTGGACACGAAGGACTCCTATGTTAGAATGTTGTTCATCGACTTCAGCTCGGCATTTAACACCATCATCCCCCAACAGCTCATCCTTAAACTGGACAGTCTGGGGCTGAACACCTCAATGTGTAACTGGCTGCTAGACTTCCTGACCGGGAGACCACAGACAGTGCGGGTCGGGAGTAACACATCTAGCACCATCACATTGAACACAGGGGCCCCACAAGGATGTGTGCTGAGCCCCCTTCTATTCACCCTGCTAACACACGACTGCACACCATCGTACAGCTCCAACCACTTCATCAAGTTTGCGGACGACACAACAGTGGTGGGTCTCATCAGCAACAACGATGAGACGGACTACAGGAACGAGGTGAGCCGCCTGGCCTTGTGGTGCGGACACAACAATCTCACTCTCAACGTGGAGAAGACAAAGGAGATTGTTGTGGACTTCAGGAAGAAGGATGCCCAACATGCCCCTCTGACCATCAACAGCACCGCAGTGGAGAGAGTAGACAGCACCAAGTTCCTGGGAGTGCACGTCTCAAAGGACCTGTCCTGGAGCAGGAACACTGCAGCACTGGCAAAGAAGGCTCACCAGCGTCTCTACTTTCTCCGCAAGCTGAAAAGGGCTGGAGCTTCAACCCCCATCATGAGCACCTTCTACAGAGGTGCCATAGAAAGTGTCCTGACCAGCTGCATCACTGTGTGGTTTGGTGCATGTACTGCATCCTGCCGCAAGAGCCTCCAGCGCATTGTGAGAGCAGCTGAGAAGATCGTGGGCACCTCCTTGCCCTCACTGCAGGACTTACACAGCAAACGCCTCACTCGGAAAGCCCACTGCATGGCAGGTGATCCCACACACCCACTACACAGCTGCTTCAGACTGCTGCCATCAGGGAGGAGACTGAGGAGTCTCCAGGCTCGAACCAGCAGACTGAGAGACAGCTCTGTTCATCAGGCAGTCAGGATGCTAAACACTCTGCCTGCTCTGCCCCCCCTCCCATTTGAACTGCCTTAACACTAAAACTTTCTCACACATTACCACACAACACAAAGATTTTAACACTGGACTCTGTGTCATCAAACGGGTTATTCACTAAACTCTCGGTCATGTGCTCATACAGTTTGCACTACTTCTCATACTTGCACTAATGTTTGTATTACATCACTGCCTATAATCATAATACTGTTTACATTCTCTGTTTACATTTATTAATACTGTTTACTTTTATTACTACTGCTTACATGTAATTACTACTGTTTACATTTACACTACTCTAATATCTACACCACTGCTGATACATATACAGTGTGCTCTGAACGGTCTTATTTAGGGATGCCCAATGTGCCTTACTGCATATGCCACTTTTTGCCTCTATAACAACATCAACTACTACCTCATACATATACTGTGTACATTAACTCATACGCTGCTTTGCCACTTTGCAAATGTCAATGCTAGAAACCTTTAGTTTATTTTAGTTATACTTTTTATACTCTTTTTTTATACTAGTATGCAAAAACTCAGGACAGTATTATGTTCATTAAATGTTTAATGTTTTAGTTTTAGAGTTGGTGTAAATTTTCATACTCTTATACCACTATGCAAAAAACTCAGGACAGTGTTAGTTTTACTATTTTATGCTTATGTCTATTATTATATGTTTCAGTGTTTCAATGTTTAGATGTTTACTGTTGCACCGAGGGACTGAGAGAAACGCAATTTCGGTCCTGTGTATGTCCTGTACAGTACATATTGCAGATCTGACAATAAAGTTGACTTTGACTTTGACTTTGACTTTGTTAGGTCTAATGCTCCTTTTTTCAAACAGACAACTTTTACGTCAATGTTTTTACTTCAGTTAAAATGACACATTGGTTTGTGTTAAATCAAAACTTTCAAATGTATAATCATTCCTCTTTCTTATTTTTGCTTAATGACATTTAACTCTGGATGTCATCCCTGAAATTCTGACACACAGAATCACAAGTCCAAGTGTGAACTGTGTCACAGAATAAACACAATAAAAACGTATTATCTGCAGCATTGTTCATTAAACTGGAACAACACTTTTAATGTATTGCAGAAAATATACATACAGTAGGTACACTTAATGATTTTGTAGACCATTGCATAGGTAATACATTCAGCAAGTACTTTTACTTTAATACTTTAAGTATTTTTAAAAGCAAGTACTTATTTACTTTTACTTAAGTAATAACATTAATATGGTACTTCTACTTTTACTAGAGTACATTTTTGTCTGTTTATTTGTACTTTTACTTAAGTACAGTGTTTGAATACTTTCTCCACCTCTGTTTAGGTCTGGAAGCTGGCTAGTCCACTCCAGGACCTTGATATGCTTCTTACGGAGCCACTCCTTGGTTATCCTGGCTGTGTGCTTCGGGTCATTGTCATGTTGGAAGACCCAGCCACGACCCATCTTCAATGCTCTAACTGAGGGAAGGAGGTTGTTCCCCAAAATCTCACAATACATGGCCCCAGCCATCCTCTCCTTAATACAGTGCAGTCAGCATCATACTTTTGGGGCAAACTTCAGACGGGCCTGGACGTGTGCTGATTTAAGCAGGGGAACCTTCCGTGCCATGCATAATTTTAAACGATGACGTTAGTCACACCATCTGCTCCCCCGGGAACCCTAGATATCAGCTCTCTGCTCCACACAGAGAGCTTTGGTAGCTCGGTGGTCTGTGTTTGTGAGGAAGAGACCAGTTTCTCCAGTTTAGAAATAGGAATGCTCTCCCATTCATGTCTAATACAGGCCTCTAAAGGCCGAGTTATACTCGCGCTTTGGTCCGCTGGCTGGAGCGAGCGCGCGCGCTGCGCGTGCACTGAGCCGTGCGGCTCTATGCATTTACAGTGTCGCCGCTGTGTTTATGGTTGACGCACGGCGGCGCATGGCAAAGTGCTGTTCTTTTACGGACCAGCAGGTGGCAGTACCCTCTAAAACCTGTGCATATGTTGCAAGAAAGGGTGTAGAAGAAGAAATCTACCGTAGAAGAACTGTTTGAAATCACACAACAACAAAAAAAAGGCTTTCCGCTCGCGTGCTGAACTGTTGTCTTTAGAGGAGTAAATCATAATAGAACAACAGTTATTGTGTCTTGCGGTTTTAATGCATGGAGTCAGCGGAGGAGGAAGCGATCACTTGACTTTTGGCAAAAAAACAAAAGAAAAGTCCAGATCAGGGATGAAGAAGGGGAATTTAATACATTTGTGTCACATACAAAACATTCCTCCATGCGTCGCGACGCCGTCTCCACGACCACAGCGGCGCAGACAGCTGCAGGCTCTGGCGTGAAGAGCGTGAAGGCTGTCGGGTGAGGTCCCCACCCGACCTGTCAATCAATTCAGTAGCGCCCACGGTGCGCGCACTAGCCTTGTGGAGTTTTAAAAAATCAGAGGTGCGCGACACGCGCCAAAACAACGCGCGGGGCCTACGCGCAGGGGCGTGGACGGTGATATTGCGTCACTTTTGGCGCGCGCACCCTCGCGACGCGTCGAGTATAAATCTAGCTTAACTGTTCAATTGTCTTGGGCTTTCTTTGTCACACCTTCCTCTTTATGATGCGCCAAATGTTCTCTATAGGTGAAAGATCTGGACTGCAGGCTGGACATGTCAGTACCCGGATCCTTCTCCTACGTAGCCATGATGTTGTGATTGCTGCAGAATGTGGTCTGGCATTATCTTGTTGAAAAATGCAGGGTCTTCCCTGAAAGAGATGACGTCTAGATGGAGCATATGTTGTTCTAGAACCTGAACATAGTTCTCTGCATTAATGGTGCCTTTCCAGACATGCAAGCTGCCCATGCCACAAGCACTCATGCAACCCCATACCATCAGTGATGCAGGCTTCTGAACGGAGCGTTGATAACAACTTGGGCTATCCTTGTCCTCTCTGGTCTGGATGACATGGCGTCCCAGTGTTCCATAAAGAACTTCAAATTGTGACTCATCTGACCACAGAACAGTCTTCCATTTTGCCACACTCCATTTTAAATGACCCCTGGCCCAGTGCAAACGTCTGAGCTTGTGGAGCTTGCTTAGAAATGGCTTCCTCTTTGCACTGTAGAGTTTCAGCTGCAACGGCGGATGGCACGGTGGATTGTGTTCACTGACGATGCTTTCTGGAAGTATTCCTGAGCCCATTCTGTTATTTCCTTGACAGTGGCATTCCTGTTTGAGGTGCAGTGATGTTTAAGGGCCCGGAGATCACGAGCATCCAGTAGTTTTACGGCCTTGACCCTTACGCACAGCAATTGTTCCAGATTCTCTGAATCTTTTGATGATGTTATGCACGGTTGATGATGATAACTTAAAAGTCTGCTATTTTACGCTGGGTAACACCATTCTGGTATTGCTGCACTATCTTTCTGCACAACAAAGGTGTAATTGGTGATCCTCTTACCATCTTGGCTTCATAGAGGCACTGACACTCTGAGAATTTCTTTTTATATCCAATCATGTTGTCAATTGACCAAATTAGTGTTAATTGGTCTTCCAGCTTTTCATTATATGCTCCGTTTCCTTTTTCCAGCGACTTATTGCTACTTTTTTGGGATTTGTTGACACTGTAAAATTTTGAATCAACATATTTTTCCTTTAAAATGTTACATTTACTCAGATTAAACTTTTGATCTGTCATCTATGTTCTATTACGAATAAAATATTGACATTTGCCATCTCCACATCATTGCATTCAGTTTTTATTCACAATTTGTTTAGTGTCCCAACTTTTTTGGAATCNTATATATATATATATATGTATATATATATGTATATATATACAAGCCCAAAACCAGAAAAGTTGGCACGTTGTGGAAATCGCAAATAAAAACAGAATACAATGACTTGCAAATCTTTTTCAACCTATATTCAATTGAACACACTGCAAAGACCACATACTTAACGTTCGAACTGGTAAACTTTGTTATTTTTTGCAATTATTAGCTCATTTGGAATTTGATGCCTGCAACATGTTTCAAAAAAGCTGGCACAAGTGACAAAGAAGACAGAGAAATTTGAGGAATGCTCATCAAACACTTATTTGGAATATCCCACAGGTGAACATGCAAATTGGGAACAGGTGGGTGCCATGATTGGGTATAAAAGCAGCTTCCTTGACATGCTCAGTCATCCACATAGAAGGATGGGGCGAGGGTCACCACTCTGTGAACAAATGCGTGGGCAAATTGTCGAACAGTTCAAGAACAACTTTTCTCAACGAGCTATTGCAAGGAATTTAGGAATTTCACCATCTACGGTCCGTAATATCATCAAAAGGTTCAGAGAATCTGGAGAAATCACTACACGTAAGGGGCAAGGCCGAAAACCAACATTGAATGCCCGTGACCTTCGATCCCTCAGGCGGTACTGCATCAAAAACCGACATCAGTGTGTAAAAGATATCACCACATGGGCTCAGGAATACTTCAGAAAACCACTGTCAGTAACTACAGTTCGTCGCTACATCTGTAAGTGCAAGTTAAAGCTCTACTATGCAAAGCAAAAGCCATTCATCAACAAGATCCAGAAACGCCGCCGGCTTTGCTGGGCCCGAGCTCATCTGAGATGGACTGATGCAAAGTGGAAAAGTGTTCTGTGGTCTGATGAGTCCACATTTCAAATTGTCTTTGGAAACTGTGGACGTCGTGTCTTACGGACCAAAGAGGAAAAGAACCATCAGGACTGTTATAGGCGCAAAGTTCAAAAGCCAGCATCTGTGATGGTATGGGGGTGCATTAGTGCCCAAGGCATGGGTAACTTACACATCTGTGAAGGCACCATTAATGCTGAAAGGTACATACAGGTTTTGGAGCAACATATGCTGCCATCCAAGCGACGTCTTTTTCATGGACGCCCCAGCTTATTTCAGCAAGACAATGCCAAGCCACATTCTGCACGTGTTACAACAGCGTGGCTTCGTAGCAAAAGAGTGCGGGTCCTCCCCTGGCCTGCCTGCAGTCCAGACCTGTCCCCCATTGAAAATGTGTGGCGCATTATGAAACGTAAAATACGACAACGGAGACCCCGGACTGTTGAACAACTTAAGCTGTACATCAAGCAAGAATGGGGAAGAATTCCACCTGAAAAGCTTCAAAAATTGGTCTCCTCAGTTCCCAAACGTTTACTGAGTGTTGTTAAAAGGAAAGGCGATGTAACACAGTGGTAAATATGTCCCTGTGCCAACTTTTTTGCAATGTGTTGCTGCCATTGAATTCTAAGTTAATGGTTATTTGCAAAACAAAATAAAGTTTCTCCGTTCGAACATTAAATATATTGTCTTTGCATTCTATTCAGTTGAATATGGGTTGAAAAAGATTTGCAAGTCATTGTATTCTGTTTTTATTTGCGATTTGCACAACGTGCCAACTTTTCTGGTTTTGGGCTTGTATATATATATATATATATATATATATATATATATATATATATATATATATATATATATATATATATATATATATATATATATATATATATATATATATATATACAGCAAACCCTCGACCTACGTCACCTGCGACCTACGGCAACTCAGACTTACGATTTTATCATATTTAATAAAAATATGATTAAAAAAAAAAAAAAATTATTATTATTTTTTTTTTTGTGTGTTTAAATGTTATTAATTTCATGTGTATAGCACTTTGTTGCGGCTGTGGTTGTTTTAAATGGCTTTATAAATAAAGTATAATTATTAATATTTCGTTTTTAATTACAATCTGATCGTATTTACGCAACTTCCGGTCGTTTCCGGTCGTTTCCGGTCGTCATGTTACAACCTAACCAGAGGCTACTGAGGACCGTGTGTCCGTTCAGGGTTGCCTCATACGGATAAATTTGCTGGAAACACTCGGCCAACTCTGTGGACGTCTCAGGCCCGGAGGAGCAGCCGCGGATCGCCCCGCGATCGCTTCAACAACGCCGCCCGACATGCTAACGACAGCAGCTAACAGAGCAGCTAACACAGGCGAAGACACCGAGCCGACATGCCGCGGAGGAGCCATCTGCGGCCGCGAGCTCGCCGCAAATGTCCGCCTGGCAGTCGGGGGACACCGAGCTAACGCGGAGATACAAAGCCGACAGCCTTTTTGAATGAACTGACATGCTAACCAGTGCTGCTACTGGCGCGGCCTAACCGTAGCTAACGCCGAGCAGCTGTTTTGGAGGGAGGAACATCGCGGAGAAACGGCTTTCAGTAAGTTTTTTTTTCTTTCTGGCTCCAAATGTATGAAGTTAAGAAGCTAACAGTCATTCTTTTAAACAGTTTTGACCACGTGTGTGCGTGTGGAGCGTAAGGAAGCTGTGGGAGCTCTCACCCGAGCTGATGCTATAAGACGAAGGCAGGCTTTGACCAGCTCAAAGTAAGACATTATATTTTTTTATTATTTGTACAGTACTGTATTCATTTACTGTACAGTTCTGTGCATGTTCATGGCCTAGTATGTCTCCTTTTTCAGTCTCATGCCATTAAATATGTGTGCGGCGCTCCGTTAGCGGTATAGCCGCGACCTATGTCAGAAACGCGGACCTACGACAGGCAGGTGTTTTTGGTCCGCGAGGTACGACAACATCGACCTAAGTCACACACGTAGGTCCCTATCCCTGACGTAACTAGAGGGCTACCTGTATACAGTATATATATACAGTATATATACAGTATATATAAAGTTTTTAAACCCTTCCCACACGCTTGCAATGTTTCTAAATTCTAAACACTAAGAGCACAGAATGTCATGAATTCAGCTCCTGCCTCCTCTGCTCTTTGCTACCTGCAAGCGCTCTTGGCCATGCCCACTTCTCAACTCTGCACAGAGAACAGCTGATCAGCTGCAGCAGGATGCTTATCCTGCAGTATGGGCTGCACAAAGGTGCAGGAGGTGCTAAATAATTAAAAATATATATTTTAAATAAAAATTGTGTCATGTCTAATCTTATTTTGAAAAACTGCGATAGACAGAGTCTGCGATAAACGAACCGCGAAGTAGCGAGGGACTACTGTAATTGAGAAACAGTTTTTTTTTTTTTTGGTAAAGAATCTGAGCCAGTTTTATTTTAAAGCACTCATATAACAAAAACTAGATGATACATTTACTTTCTAAGCTGCCTTTTTTTTGTGGAGAATACCATAAATTACCCAAGTTGGAGATATTGATGAAGGTAAATAAAACAAAGCAATTAACTTTAGCTCAAATTAATTTACTGTGACAAAGTTTGTCTGCTTGTGTCTTTTACTCTGACGGTTAATTTGTTAAGAGCAGAAGTTCCACATTTACAGCTGACCTTGAATGCAATATACAGTAATTTTGTCTAGTTTATTTTTAAGAAATATACAAATGCAGCTCTCAGCTAAAAAGCCACAAAGCAGTTTTAGCAGCAAAAATACCTTTCAAAGTCCTAAATTTTAGTATTTACTGAATAATGTGTGACTCAAAGGCCAATTAACAACATTTAACAATGATCAAAAACACAAGCTAAGCTAAGTGTGTTTGTGTGTGGATGTGGATGTGTGTTTGTTTCAGGATGACGCTTTACAGTGAACGTAAAGAGGTCCTTGAGGCAGAGCTCTATTCTCGTTTTGTCCTGGTCCTTAATGAGAAGAAAGCAAAGATCCGCAGTCTGCAGGAAACTGTCACCAACCTGCAGGAAATGAGGTGGTTTGTGCATGCAACATTTTCTGGTTTTATAGAATTTTTGTCTTTTTTTCCCAGTTTTATTTTCAGTAGCCTCACAAACTTAGCATTTCTGAGACACTGAAGCTGTTTACCTAAACAATGACAAAGACTACTAAACTATGTTCAGATGTTTGACGTTTGAATATCTTTTGTATTTATAGCTATCTTTAAGTTGTCAGGTTTGTTATAAAGTTGTGACATTATTTAAGTTATCTATTGTTCTGGTTTCTCCTGTAGGAGTTCTGATGAACAGAGGAGCAGAAAAGCTGTAAAGTCAGACCAATCAGCAGGTCGGGACAGTGAGGCTGAGCTGGATGAATATGTAGGCAGCACTGATGAAGAGCCAGAGGAAGAGCAGCAGTCAACAACAGCTTCTAATGTACCATCTACAGGTAAGATTGTTCACACATTATTCAGTCCTCCAAAACAACCTTCCAAAATAATCCCACTAACCATAAAATGGTTTGAAGTCTTTCCTTTTCTTGAGACAAATTGGAGGCTCGTCACTCTTGTCTTTAGATAATAATTTTTTTAATCCAAGTGTGAAATTATTATTTTACAATTAGTTATATTTCTGCCACCTAGTATCCTGCAGTTGTTGTTTGTACTCAGTGTTTGTGGTTTGAAAGCCACTAGGGTGCAGAGCTGTTTATTTTGTACCTATTAAAGCTGAACTACAGTATGTAAGTTTCTGTTGTGCTCAGGACTTACAAATATTTTCAGCAGGGAAAAGCATTCTGCTCCCTCCCCCTCAGAGCCATATATGACTCTGAGGGGGAGCCACAGTCCGTGCTCTGCTGAACTTGAGTTCAGCTCCGCCTCCTGCTGCATGTCCGCTCGGAGCCGCTTCAATATTCTGTGTTTATATGTTAATAAAACGTTCTAAAAAATAAAATAAAACCATGAAGCACTGGTCCAGCAACACAAAAACACCCTGAAATCAGCAGAGCTTCACGCAGCCACGTTGGACATGATTTAATTCGCTCGTGACTTCCTCATTTCTGTCAGTGAGGTCTGGAATGTCTGGAATGCTCCGCCCCCACTACATGTCCTGTGGCAGACGCTGCAAAGTTCTGTGATTATATGTTAATAAAACGTTCTAAAAAATAAAATAAAACCATGAAGCACTGGTCCAACAACACAAAAACACCCTGAAATCAGCAGAGCTTCACGCAGCCACGTTGGACATGAGTTTTTTTTCGCTCGTGACAAATCCATTTCCTCATTCCTGTCAGTGAAGGATGAAGCGATCACTTGACTTTTGGCAAAAAAACAAAAGAAAAGTCCAGCTCTGGGATGAAGAAGGGATATTTAATAATAATAATAATAAACTTTATTTGTATAGCGCCTTCCTACAATGCCTTGCATTGACCAAGGTGCTTAACAGGATAAAAAGATGAATAAACTGGAACAATAAATCAGCGAAAATAGAATAAAAAACAACAGTAATAAAAGTAGGCAATGATATACCTGTACATGAAATACATTTGTGTCACATACAAATCAGTCCTGCATCGCTTTGCAATCCTTTGAATGAGAACGTGCACGGTGCTGGGGCTGGGACAGGCGGGGGAGTGGGTTGGGGCGTGACAAACAACTCTGTTTTTATTGGCTGGTCATTGTCCGGGTCACTCTGTGTTTTTAGTGTTTTTATAAATGCTGATAGAGAAGCAAGGGGACTATAGTTTTTTTCAGAGATTACTTTGTCTAACATCAGTCTGTCAGTAGATAGTGACAGAGTGAAGAAATATGTTAAAAATATATTGTTAGAAAAGTTACAGACTGCATTACAAAGTTACATATTGTACCGGTACCTTTAACTTTCCATACAAACTGTCTTGCATTCACCTATACCTATACATGTGTCATGGGCACAGTCCTCACAGTCAAACTGTTTTTTGTTTCAGTAGCGTCTTGTTTTAACACTTTCAGTGCAGTTTGGGGTAATTTTTATCAGGATTATTATTTTTTTTTTTTTGCCAAAATAACCATGTACAGTAATGTCAATCTGACAGCAATGTAAAAGTTTAAAACTAGAGTTTTCAAGATTGCTATGAAGTTTTAAAGATTGACCTTGTTTTGAATCTGCTTTGGAATCTGTTCAAACAGTATTTTTTTCTAGCATTAGGCAGGTTGTCCTTGCTATTATTAAGAGCAGTTTGTTTTCAGCCATTGTCCCTATACGTTTTAAACATGTGGCGGTGCAGCCCCTGCTTAAAAAACTTACCCATGACCAAACTGTCTTGTCCAATTTTAGGCCCATCTCAAAGCTGACTTTTATTTAAAAGATTTTTGAAAAAAATTCTAAGATCAAGTGATGGACACATCATCTAGGAGGCTTTCCAGTCTGGCTTCAAAACTTGGCACAGCACAGAATCAGCTCTACTCAGAGTTTTTTTTTTTGCAAAGTTCTTATGGCTAATGATTCTGGTGAACATGTAGAACCACATGTTCACCAGAATCATTAGCCATCTCCTGCTCGACCTAACCACTGATTTTGACACAGTGGGCCACAACATTTTAGCATCACGCTTACAGCACCAAGTATCTGTGGTACTGCACTGAGCTGGTTTAGGTCATATCTGGCAGACAGAACCATGCATGTCAATATAGCTCCTCCTGAATCCTCCACTGCGCCTCTGTCTTTTGGGTTTTCACAGGGCTTTATTTTTAGTCCCCTGCATTTCCGCCCTTAGAGGCTTCCTTCAGACTCAATCCTCAGAAAGCACGGGATCTTTTTTCAGTTATGCTGATGATAGTCAGATTTATGTGCTGCTAAAAAAGTAGGATGCCCTCTCAGCTAAACCTCTTCAATCAATCAGTCAATCAATCAATCAATCAATCAATCAATCAATCAATCAATCAACTTTATTTATACCTGTAGGTAGATTTGATTATAGTGATAGTCAGCCTTCTTTTCCAAACAAAGACATATGATGTAAACATTGTAGACACAACATGATTAAAAGTGACCAGATGCTTAATACTTTAAGATAAATAAAATGTCTCCATCTTAAGAACAATATCAATAAAATGAAAAAAAAAAGAGACTAGATAAAATCTGGTAAGACCAGGTGAAACCTGAGAAGACAAAATATAAAAAATAAAAAAAATAATAATAATAATAGAAAAAAGCACATTAGAACAAGTTAAAATGAAATAAGACCAGATAAAAGTATAAAATAAAGAACTGTGCTAAATCAAATTTAAGAAACTGATGACAACAGGAACAAAGCTGGCTTTAAAATGCTTAGTTCTACATTTTGGCACTAAGTATCAGCATCGTGATAGAAGGTGCCTGAAATGACAATGCAAAAGATGAGACCATTCTTTTAAAAGGATACGGATATCCTCTGTACCTGCCTGGAGAACAGTGATTCTGGATTTAACGATGTTCAGTCAGGTCATCTGGACGGTATCTTTTGATGCTGAGATGTTTCATCCTTCATCTGAAGTACTTCTCCAATCTGAGGAGTCCACCATGCCAAACTGAATCCCACAAGCATCTCACTCCCAGAGTGAAAAAACAAACAAACAAAAAAACAGTTTGCTGGTGGCAAGATGGCCACCGTGGCCTGGCCTCTCCCCCTCAACTCCTCTAAGGCAGACCATGCCAAAGTGGTTCAAAACACCAAATTTCATGCGCATTAAAGGTGCTATATGAAAGTTTTCTAAAAATATATTTTTAACATATTTCTTCACTCTGTCACTATCTCCTGACAGACTGATGTTAGACAGGTAATCTCTGAAAAAAACTATAGTCTTCTGGCTTCTCCAGGTGTTACTAAAAGCATTTCTAAAAACCCACAGTGACCCGCCGTTAACCAGCCAATAAAAACAGAGCTTCTCACTTCTCACGCCCCTAACCCACGCCCCCGCCTGTCCCAGCCCCAGCGGCCGCGCACGTTCTCGTTCAAAGGATTGCAAAGCGATGCAGGACTGTTTTGTATGTGACACAAATGTATTAAATTCCCCTTCTTCATCCCTGATCTGGACTTTTCTTTTGTTTTTTTGCCAAAAGTCAAGTGATCGCTTCCTCCTCCGCTGACTCCATGACTGAAATGATGAGGAAATGAATGAATTTGTCACGAGCGAATTAAACTCGGGTTCAACGTGGCTGCGCGAGGCTCTGCAGATTTCCTGGTGTTCTGGTGTGCTGGACCAGCGCTCCATGTTTTTATTTTATTTTTTAGAACGTTTTATTAACATATAAACACAGAACATCGCAGCGGCTGCACACATGCGCGTTCACGAGACAGGACATGCAGTGGAGGCGGAGCTATGGAGGCTGAGCTGCAGTTCAGCCGAGAGCAAGGGGGAGGGACCAGAAACGTGTCTCTGTTCAAAATTTTTCTAAGTTCCAGCGTGTTCCAAAAACTACATATAGCACCTTTAATCCAGGTATAAATTCAACAATGTTCAGTCAGGTCATCTGGATGATGTTTTTTGTTGCTGAGACATTTCATCCTTCATCCGAAGGACTTCTTCAATCTGAGGAGGTTTTTGAAATGTGAGACGTTTGTGGGGTTCAGTTTGGTTTGATGGGCTCCTCAGATTAAAGATGTCCTTTGGATAAAGGACAAAACTTCTCAGCAGCAAAATATACCATTCAGATGACCTGACTGAACATTGTTGGATGTACCTGGATTAATGAGCATGAACTTTGATAATTCTGGATTTAGTTGCATCTGTCCTGTCAGCTTACTGGACCACTTCACTGTTTGGTTCAGGCCGTTCTTGATTTTGATAAAAGGCTGACCGTTTTCTGAGGAAAAACAGGCACTGATTCCCTTTTTTTTTTATAAACAGCTTTTGCAGTTTGCCTCAAAGGTCAGTTTACTGTCAGTAACTGTAAGATATCTGCATCAACACATTCAACAGTCTGACCCTTTATAAAAGTAATTTCCTGTACCATAGAGTGTTTTCTAACGTCTTTAAGCATATTCCTTGGTTTTGGGAATATTCATCTGTAAAAAGGATTCATCACATCATTGAACAAAGTCCTCAGCCACAGGGATGTGGAATGTTTCATTTTCTTTAAGTAGCCTGATGCATGCTCAATAATCCAGGTAGAAAAATCTAAAAAAGCTAAATCTGGTCCTCTGGACATTCAAAAAAAAAAAAAAAAAAAAATTGTAGAAACGTTTCGTCTTTCGTCCGAAAGACTTCCTCAGTCTGAGGTGCTGTATTCAGCTCAGTCTTATAAATAGCACCCTCTCACAGTGTTACACAACCAGTTGGCTGATGACAGCCTGAAACCAGCTGCTCACATTCAGGTGCTAACGATCCATTGTTAGGCTGATGGCCTCCTTGATCATGTGAGCAGCTGGTTTTGGCTGTCATCAGCCAACTGGTTGTGTAACACTGTGAGAGGGTGCTATTTATAAGACTGAGCTGAACATAGCACCTCAGACTGAGGAAGTCTTTCGGACGAAAGAAGAAACGTTTCTACAATTTTTTTTTTATGCCCAGAGGACCAGAAGCTTTTTTAGATTCATTAAGTAGACTAACAATGAAAGTGTCATCTGCATACTTAAAAATAAGTCTATCATCCATGCAGCCACGGCACGTGTTTGTGTAGAGGCTGAACAGGAGAGGTGATAGAACACATCCCTGTGGGCAGCCGGTGGAGGAACAAACCTGACTGGACAGAGTGGCATTCACTCTCACTCTGTCTTGTTCCTAAAAAGTATAAAATCCCACCCACAAGCCTACGTACATCTAACTGTTCTAGAAGCCTCTCTACTAAAATGTAAGGTTGAATGGTGTTAAAGGCAGATGAAAATTGATGAATAAAATATTGATCACAGCCAGTGCATGTGTCCACTTTCACCTTCTGTTGTGTCTTGAAGACATTAAAGCCTGGATGCCCTTAAACTTTTTAAATTTTAATGAAAAGAAAACAAAAGTGATGGTGTTTGGTGCTAGTGGCTCCTGTGCACCTTCCCCAATTGATCTGGGTCCCCTGGCACTGCATGTTAAGAAACTAATTATTTAAATGGACCTTGATTTTAAATTATATTCCCAGATTGGAGCGGTTGTCAAGGCTTGTTTTTATCACCTTAGGCAGCTAGAAAAGACAATGCGGATCCCGACACAACAGCAGTTTGAAAAAGTAATCCTTTTCTTCATCACACCTCGGCTGGTTTACTCTTTACCTTCAGAGTCAGCCAGTCCTCCCTCAGATGTCTCCAGTTGGTCCAGAAGGCTGCTGCTCCGTTTCTAACTGTCATAAGAGGGAGCACATCACCCCAACTCTGCTTTCATTCCACTGGCTGCCTGTTCATTTTAGAGTTCATTTTAAGATTATTTTATTTCTTTTTTTAAAGTTTAAATGGTCTTGCTCCATCTTACTTCTCTGAGCTGTTTCACCCATACTCTCCTACTTAGACTTAGATCAGCTGATCGGCTGCTCCTGGAGGTGCCGAGGTCCAAATGGAGACTAAAGGCCCCGGCAGAGCTCTGCGTAAGGCAGTACGCCGCTGTACGCCGTACGTACGCAGAGGCACAAGCGTAGCCCCGCAGTGCACGAACGCGCAAAGCTCAAATTTTACGACCGCGTACGCGATGCGCGTTGTCACATAAACTGCCCGGCGCCGGACTGTTTTGTATGAGACACAAATTAATTAAATTCCCCTTCTTCATCGCTGATCTGGACTTTTCTTTTGTTTTTTTGCCAAAGGTCAAGTAATCGCTTCCTCCTCCGTTAACTCCATGACTGAAATGGATGAATTTGTCACGAGCGAATTAAATTAATGTCCTACGTGGCTGTGCGACGTTCTAAATATTTCCTGGTGGGCTGTGGGCTGCAGGACCAGCGCTCCCTGTTTTTATTTGTATTTTTTAGAACTTTTTATGAACATATAAAGTTTAGAAACACCGCAGCGGCTGCAGCCGAGCCAGCTCATGCCTTTTTTTTTGTCTCCCACCCGACCTGTCAATCAATTCAGTAGGCGTGTCAGCAAATGACCAATCAGCGACCTCAGTTTGTCCCATAGGTAAACGCTCTGCGCGCAGCTGCTCAAATTACAACAAGAATTTGGAGCGAAAACGCGAGCATTTAACGCGAGAACGAACGCAGAGCTGTGCCTGTGAACGCGTGCGCACACAACACGCGCGTAGAGCGGCGTACAGGCCGTACGCAGAGCTCTGCCAGAGCCTTTAGAGGGGACATAAGTTTGCCTCTTGCTCCAAAATCATGGAAAAACATCCCTTTTCCCATCAGACAAGCCACATCACGTTTCACTTTTATTTGAAAAATACATTTTTATTCCCAGGCTTTTGGCACAGCCTGACTTGCATTGGTTTATTTTTACTACTGTTTTTATTGGTCTTACTATTTGAACTGTTTTTATTCTTTTTTTACGTTTCCTTTATTTTACATTATTAGCACTGTGTTGTTGCTGTGGTTTTTTTTTCAAGTGCTTTATAAACAAGGTAATAATACCGGTAGTACTAGTACAGTACTGATAAGCTAATTATGGCTAGTCTAAACAGACGCACTGCCAAACTGGTTTCAGCTTTCTTAAAACAACTTCAGTCTTCAAAGTTTTGTAGAGGTTCTTGTTATAAAATTCAACTACTGTCCTGGCTGCATGTGGACTAGGCATTTGATCATCAGTTCTGTCAGACACAAACTCTATTTCTCATAACTGAGGCCATTCAAAAAGCTGTCCACAACGGGTAAGATATTTATTTCTCAAAAGCTTCAAAAACGGGTCAAATGGCCAGAATACCCTATTTGTTCTGTAGTGAAGTTGGAAATGATCCAGGGTCTGTGTTTTTACATCAAAACTTTATTGATTTAGTCAATTCTAACAAAAAAATAGTGAATATATGTTTGTATAAAGTTGCCATGGAAACTCTGTGCATTTGATATCTTACAGAAGCATTGTATTTTATTTTTTTTTACCCATAAGCTGACCATGACATCACTCAGGAGTTATGCAATATGCAGTGCGGGGCCTCCTCTGTGAAATAACATACCAAAACAACTTTAAGTACAAACAGCCACTAATATTGGCATTACACCTCATCCACCTCAAGACTTTCACTCCCAGTCTGCTTGGATATGACTAATGTGCCTTCACTATGGAGAAAAATGTGCAGAGCTTAAATGTGAAACATAAGTTCCATCATGCAGCAGAGAGAAACCTGTACACATGTTTTTTTTCCATTTCTCAGGCTGTCATGTTTCCATTTGCTAACAGCAAGCATGTAGGTTGTGTTATTTTGATACGTCAAGGCTTTCACAGAGCCTTGTGTGTTCTTGTTCTTCTCTGTCTGATGAGTAAAAGTTTGCAGAATCTGTGTTTTTACTGTTGCCATGGCAGGTACCCATATGGTCAGATGGAAGAGGCAGTGGGGAGTTTTAGGTTTTCATTCAATGTATAAACAAGATTTTTTTTTGTAGTTTCTGTAGAAACTGCTGCTAGTCACTGGTGAAAATGATGACAAACCACATACGGTAGTAATCAAGTAAATGTGTATTTCTGAAGTTCCCACACAGAAAACAACAACAAAACACTTTTTAAAATTTAGTTTTTTTTATGTTTCAGCTCAATCACAATTTGCACTTTGGTAGCCTTTAAGGACAAGCAATTAAAGTTGCTAAAATTTGTGACATGCCTCTTTCACAAAACACTTCTCCGAAAGACTTCTCTCCACAAAGACGAGCCCAACTTCAGGCTGTCTTTGGCCATTCATAATTCAACAATTGAGCAAACCACATCAAGCAGTGATGGCAGCTTTCATAAAAACAGCTGGCATTGTGGCACCAAAGACATTTTGTATTGTAACTCAGTGGGGTTGACTTGGAGCGCTGCACAGAAAATGTGTCTAAATCTTATGACCAGCTTGTCACACATACCAACATTACTGCATCCCACCATCGAGCTGAAAGTATGACCTGGTCTTTCACATATTGACATTACAGTATGTCTCTGTTACTATCTTGCTTGATGGCTCAGAGGTGCAACAGCTGCAGGTTGACTTCAGACCACATGCTGTCTTTATCTTTCATAAACCACCCTGAGATGGTGGATTATTTAATGTAGTATGAATGGTTGAGTGTATTTATATACTGTATGTTCATTCAACCTTTATTTAGTTAGGTAAATCTTATTAAGCCTCAAGGGCTCATTTACGAAAGCGACCTGCTACAAACTAAAGAATGATGAACAGCAATGATACAAATACAAAAAATGAGGAACGCTTCACGAATTTGCGTGTCATCAAAGTCAAGTCAAAGTCAACTTTATTGTCAGATCTGCAATATGTACTGTACAGGACATACACAGGACCGAAATTGCGTTTCTCTCAGTCCCTCGGTGCAACAGTAAACATCTAAACATTGAAACACTGAAACATATAATAATAGACATAAGCATAAAATAGTAAAACTAACACTGTCCTGAGTTTTTTGCATAGTGGTATAAGAGTATGAAAATTTACACCAACTCTAAAACTAAAACATTAAACATTTAATGAACATAATACTGTCCTGAGTTTTTGCATACTAGTATAAAAAAGAGTATAAAAAGTATAACTAAAATAAACTAAAGGTTTCTAGCATTGACATTTGCAAAGTGGCAAAGCAGCGTATGAGTTAATGTACACAGTATATGTATGAGGTAGTAGTTGATGTTGTTATAGAGGCAAAAAGTGGCATATGCAGTAAGGCACATTGGGCATCCCTAAGTAAGACCGTTCAGAGCACACTGTATATGTATCAGCAGTGGTGTAGATATTAGAGTAGTGTAAATGTAAACAGTAGTAATTACATGTAAGCAGTAGTAAAAAAAGTAAACAGTATTAATAAATGTAAATGTAAATGTCATGTTGATATATTTAAAAAATATATTTAAATAAAAATGTTTAAACAAATTATTTATACATGAATTGATGGAGAAGTGAATGGTGACAAGTGAATAATAGCCATGTGGATGATAAATACAAAGACTGATGAGTAGATCCAACCACTACTTTCTTCACAAATACCTTAATATTTGGACAGATAGACAATAGGTGAAGTTTAGAAAAGACTACTGCTCAGATGGATTTATAGGCATAAATCTGTTTGTTAAATACTGAATCACCAAATTAAATGAGAGGTAGGGCTGAACAATTAATTGCATTTGCAATAATATCGCAATATGATAAAATTAGATTTTCTAATCGCGAAGGCTGCAATTTGACTGGTCACGTGACACAAATCTTTATTAACACTTAAAAAGAACACCACAATGACATTTACGATGGTTGCATGGCTAGAAAGACAACAACCAGTGCTTCAACTTCAAGTAAGCAAAGTATCAGCCGACAGGAATCACTGACCCAACTGTTTGAACTTCCAACACTAATTTTTTTACATCTAATTTTTTTATATTTAGTAACTGTCATGTGAAGTTCAGACAGTAGTTAGGACGTTCACTTAACATGTTTACTATTATGCTTATGAAAGAAGAAAAAATTGAAATGGTGAAAAGAAAAAGCATAGGTGTGTTTGCTTTATTGTAATCTCTGCTTTAAATTAATCTGACATTGTTTATTATAAAACAGATTGATTTATTGCACTCTGCCATTACCTGCATGTGTGCTTGTTGAAAAATACTTGAGACAATATTAAAAAATAATCGCGTTTTAAATCGCAATTGTAATTAATAGAAAAAAAATTGCAATTAGATTATTTTCCAAAATCGTTCAGCCCTAGTATAAAATGATTTAAATAGAGAAACACTTAAATTGTTTGAGGGATGAATGGTTGGATAGACCAATGGTCGCTGTTACTGATACAGTAGATGAGCAGCTGATGGATGCACACACAAAAAGATGAATGAAAAGAAAATTATTTTTTAGACAAAATATTGGATTTTGAAAAGGATTTTCTTTGGATGAATATGTAGATGAATCGATTAACGTATAATAAATCACACATTAGTGTAAAGACAAATCATTCCTGTTTGGAAATTGGAACCATGTTCTAGGCCCGTTTTTGGTTTCAAGGTATACCACAATTTTCCAAAATTATGGTTTCATAGCCATTAACCTTTTCCATCATTTTGTTTCTGTGGTTTGAGCTGTTTTAGCGACTTTACAAAGACAGACCAAGCAGGGATTTCTCAAGCTGTGTGCAACGTAACAAACCCCTCTTCCAAGAGTTTGGAGTTGTAAGCGGTCAGCTGTTAGAATATCATGACAGAAATCAGGGGAAACCCCTGAACTGTTCTCCGGTTAAAACAAAGTTTGCTGTATGGAATTTCTCCAGTAAAAAAATAAATAAAAATAAAACACAGGCAACCATGACTACAAGAAAAGACAGTTCTTAAATGATTTCCCATCTATGGAGCAACACCCATCTTTATTTTTAGGAACATGCTTTTAGGAACTAAAGCTACAAAACATAGTGATTCCGTAAAAGTACCGGTAATCAACTTGTTGCTGCCTGACAAGAGAGGCAGATAACTCAACCAAATAACAAATAACATCCATTTGACAGACTCAACATCTCACAAGGTGATGTAAAATGAGAGAAGTACCAAACTATATTCTGTACAATTTTACTGTACTTACAGTACATTGCCAATCGGATCTTTCACAATGTGTATATTTGTTCAAAATATCATTTATAAATAACTAGTTAATGGATGAATATATGGTTATATGTGATGGGGGATGTAAAGGTCATGTATGTTTCACTTACCAGTACTAATGTCAAATGTTATAGAACCGTGTGTGTGTTAGTTGTTTTGTCTTTGCAAAGTGGAGCAAGAGCATGGAACCTGATAAACTTCAAGGCTCTAATATGGAAAGAAGCTTGATAAGATGTATGAATAAATAGATGAACTTGTGCACAGGTTAATAAATGCATGATCAATAATCAGATGGATGCATGATGTGTGCTCAATAATCCATGTGGATTAATCTAACAAAGTTGAGTCAAGTCCTCTGGACTGATTCTTCTTTGTTGAAACGTTTCGTCTTTTGACTGCAGACTGAAGAAGCCTCTAAACGTTACTTCATTTGTGCCAGACATGATTGTGTCTTTAGGAAAACGGTTTTACAGACATGTACTTGAACCAGCTGAATTTGTTTACCTTGTCACAATGGATTCCAGTCTCTTCATAGACAAAATGTTTAATCTGAACTGGATAACTGAAAAGTTTTAATTTTCCCCACTCTGTTTTGAACACCATCCTGTTCTCTATTCAGAATCTTCTACTCCAAGCCCTTTGGGAGACAGTCTGCGAGACATCACAGATGTGGCTCCCTGTCGCAAGCGCCGCTTCCGCCATCTTGGTGACCCACAGCTCACCGTAAAAAGACCAACACCAGAGACAACACAGAAGAAGGGGTATGAATCTGTGTTCAATGTTGTTCACATCTTTGTAGGTGTGTTTGTGCTACTGCCATTTGTTTTGACAACGTGAAAAAGTCCTTCTTGAAGTCCCCAGCTTTGTGGTGTCTTTGTTGAGCAGTTTATTGCCACTACAGACTATAAAAGTCTCCACAGTACTGTAGAAGTGTTTTTTATATATAGAGAGTAAATTTATATAATAGAAAGTACTGTATGAGTGAGTATGAATTTGTAAATGAGAAACACTGTAAAGTGCTTTCCAGAACCTGGAGGTTATAAGGTTCTGTATACGGTAAGTGCGAACTGTTTGTCTTTTGGATTACAAAAAAAAAAACAACAACAACAAAGAGATGAACTAAGATCTGGTTCTGTTGTCTTCCTCTTCCTCACCTATCTCCATTCACTCTCTTCACTAGGAATTTTTATTGATTACCTAGTTTAATAACTCGAAAAGGAAGAAGCGGGCAAAGATTATGGATGGATGGATGGATGGATAGTTTAATGTGTCACTCAAGAATTTAACCTGATAAGTAAAGTAACACCATAACATTTGAATGTTATGTTATGTTTTAGCACAAAGTTGCAACATGCTCCCTGTAGGCTTACCATATTTTTCGGCCTATAAGTCGCGTTTTTTTTCTTTCCTAATTTGCATGTCCTGTGACTTGTATACTGAAGTGACGACACCTTCACTATAATTTCGAGCAAACAAATAATTGTTTTTAGGTGGTTATCTTATTACATTTCCAAGAAATGCAGAGCGAGTCACCCTCTGCGTGTTCCTGTTTCCGCGCATCAGCTTTCGCAATACAGCTGATTTGACCGCCAAAGTGCATTTATTAAGGAAAAGTTCAACTGAGATACACCTTTGCTATAATTTTGAGCAAACAGTTGTTTTTAAGTGTTAATCGTGTTAAATTTTGATGCAATGTACAGCGAGTTCCCCCCCCTCCATGCACGTGCCTATTTCCACGTATCGACTTTTGAAACGCAGCTGATTTGACTGTCAAAGTGCATTTATTAAGGAAAAGTTAGACTGAGACACACCTTTGCTATAATTTTGAGCAAACAAATAATTGTTTTTAATTGTTAATCTTGTTAAATTCGTATTAAAGTCCTCCAGTGCATGCTTGCGTGACCTCCATTTGGCAGCCAATCAATTTTTGGCACAACACCGGCCCACATTTCCAGGTTGTCAGCGGTGATGCATAACAAACAATTGTATTGTCTATTGTCGTTGTTGTGCACTGTTGTCATCACTCTTTGCTAAAATATCAGGTATCTCTTGTAAATGAGTCCACGAGGCTCAATGGGATTAACCTGTATAACTAAAGGTTGAATGAAAAAAAAACTGCGACATGTCAGCGGTGATGCAAAATAGATGCAACGTATACGGTGAAGCGACATCTTTATGAAATTTTCCACGCTATTAGATATACAGTATTTAGACTGGTGCAACTTATAGGGCAGTGCGATGTGTACGGCAGAAAATACGGTAATATCTTATTTTTATTCAAAATAAATTCAACCACAGTTTTTAGCTTTTTTATTTAAATTTTCATTGTTTTTTGTCAACTTGTATTGGGTTGCTCTATCTTGGAGTCTAAACCAGGACCTAACAAGCTGGATGACTTGCAATATGCCCAGGGAGCCAAGATGGTGTAGTGGCAGGGCTTCCGACTTGGGACCCGAAGGACGCGGGTTCGCGCCCCGGCCACTACACACCTTGGGGTGTCTATGAGTGCACACCTAATTCTCCAGCTCCCCGGGCGCTTTCTATGGCTGCTCACTGCACCACCTGGTGGTGGTTGGGTTAAATGCAGAGATGAATTCCGTCTGTGTATGGGAAACATACACAGATGACAAAAAAAGGACATTATTATTATTATTATTTTTACAACTATGTCACTTTTATATGCATATACAATGTAGTAAATGTAAATACTGCTTTATTACAACTTCCCTTTTTGCAGATTGGCTCTTGACTTTGTATGGTTTCCCTCAGACCAAAGTTTGACATGCCAAGCTAGCGAGGTTCTCTGTGTTTTTTGTGGTGGTTTGGTGAGCTGTCCAAGGTACACTCAATCTTGTGTTTGCTGTCCAAAAGAAAAAAATTGCTTTAAAAACTAAATACAGATAGTCCTCGACTTACGATGCCCCCGACTTGCGAAGTTTTGGACTTACGAATGCATCTCATAAAAATTTTATTTTAATTTTTTTATTTAATTTTTTATTATTTTTATTTTATAAATGAATACATGAATACATGTACAGTACTGTACAGTCACCAAGCACTTAGCCTATCCTAACACAGTTTTTAAAGATGGAGTGAGTTGAATTGTCTCCCTTTCACATAAAGGGAGCTAGCTCCCTTTATTTGAATGGAGCCTGCTAGGGAGGAGGGAGACAATTCAACTCACTCCTTCATCTTTAAAAACTGTTAGGATATGCTAAGTGCTTGGTGACTGTACAGTACATGTATTCATTTATAATAATAAATAATAAAAAATTGTATGTGATCCGACTTACGTCATTTTTGACATACGAACAGTCCTTAGGTCTGGAACTCGTTCGTAAGTCGAGGACTCCCTGTACTTTCTTTTAAATCTTATAAGGGTGGGTTGTTGCAAAAAGTCAAAAGTCAAACTAGAGTGAAAGCGCAGGCAGAATGGCGTGACATCACATTTGGAAGAAAATGTTTCCAAAAACAGAGGTTCATATTTTTACCAACTACGTAAAACAGGGCCCTACACGTCTTACGCTTTTCATAGACTATCTTTGTATTTGGGATAACAAATGTCAGTCATACAAGAGAATAAATAATAAATATGTTACCAGAATAGCTGTTCCTGAAGACAAATTCTGCTCCAGGATCAGAATGACTTACTACAGACTTGGAGGTAATTTTCTGGTCCATCCAGTTTTGGCTCTTTTTCTTTTTTCTTTGTCCTTTTTATAATTTCTAGGAAACCATTCTTCTGGTAATTCTGACAAAAATAAAAAAGAAAGACCAATAAATTAAGAACTGATCCTACTAAGCCTTTTTGAATGACTTACACCCACATGACATTTCTGAATAAAATAGCAAAACTAAAAAAATGCAAATGTAACATGAGAATGTAGATAGGCACCTGTGTTTCACTTTTATTTTGTCTTCTCCAAAGTCCCGTTTCATTTTCTTTCGTTTAATAGATACTTCATAGAAATTGGTTCTTTTGGTCTGAAAACAATTCATTTTGCGATTTCTAAAGGAGTTGTGAACATAAACTGGAGCCCAAGCCACTGGCCTCAAAGAGACAATTGTGTAACTTTGCTCTTGTTTCTATGGCCACAGTATCCATGCTCACTCAGACCATCAAACAGCTCTTAAGCTTAGTTTCTGCTCATCCAGAACCTCACAGCGCTGCTGCAATTGTGCCCAAATTATTTATTTGCCAGCTTCTTTTTTGGACAAGGGTCATTTGGAAAATATTCCAAAGGCATGTCTTGATCTGAATTTGTTTCTATAGCGGTCATCCAAGTTCTTCCAAAAGAGCGAACACACTGTGTTCAGGCTTCTCCGAGTGCCAGTGACTGTAAACTGTGCTGCATGCTGATGGCCATAACTGTCGCCATCTATCCTCAGTTTCTCTCAGTGGTTGGTATTACCACTGCAGGCGTATTATCAGCCCTGACAGTTAACTGATGAGCAGCTGCTGCTGCCTGTCCATCCGATTGCTGCTCTGCTCTGAGCTGCCAAACAGTGGATGGAGAAACGACACCTTCATCTGAGAAGGGCTGTTGGAGCAGGGCTTCATGGCAGTTAGCCGCCCTGTACCCAACTACAGGTAGCCCCCGACTTACGAGCGCTCTTACTTACGAGGTCCCGGACTTACGAGCATGCATCTCATAAAAATAAAAATAATTTTTTTATTTTTATTTTTATTTTTTACATTTTTTATTTTTTTAAATAAATGAATACATGTACAGTACTGGACAGTCACCAAGCACTTAGCCTATCCTAACACAGTTTTTAAAGATGAAGGAATGAGTTGAATTGTCTCCCTTTCACATAAAGGGAAAGTAGCTCCCTTTATGGGAATAGAGCCTGCAGGGAGGAGGGAGACAATTCAACTGACTCCTTTATCTTTAAAAACTGTGTTAGGATAGGCTACGTGCTTGGTGACTGTACAGCTTTTTTAGATTTTTCTACCTGGATTATTGAGCATGCATCAGGGTGTTTAGAAAACACTTTTGTAACATCTAGTTAAGAGCCATATCAGTCAGGAATAGTAAAAAAGCATTAGATAAAGAAACACCACAACATTCATAAGCACAGCTAGTAGCTACTAGCTGTGTGACTGATAGCAACACACAACACCACCACGTCAGCACACAGATGAGAACAGCTCAAACTTTGCTCATGTGCGCTTAGAGATTTATAACTCACAATTATTACTTGCTTACCTGTGTAGAAAGGCACCATTAATAATTACTGTTGTTTCAACGTCGCTAGTTGGCCGTGTGATCAGCTCTGACGGTGTAAACAGAGAGAGTCCCCCGCTCCCCCCCTCCCTCCTGGCTCGAACCGGAAGCGCTGGCGATCCGTGGCGATAAGAGACGAGTCCAGGCTCGAGGGCGACGGAAAATGCGACCTGTACAGTTCAATAGTTTTGGACAGATGGGACATAAACTAACTACGGCCGCTAGCGGTCGCTAGTTATAATTAGATTCAATGGAATAGCCGCAGGCGGCGCCGAGCGGGGAAACCGGAAGTACGTCAAATCAGAAAACGTTTTTTGAAACAAACAATTACTCATAAAATATTTATCCTACACAACTAAAAACATATATGCATGCATTTCGAAATATTTTTATTTTATTATTTCACTTTTATAAAAAAAAAAATTAAATCTTCAAATGGTAAAGAAGAAGAGCTGCAGTTCCAAGGAGGAGCGGCGCCCCTAGCGCCCTCTAGTGGCGGCCGCCTCTGGTTCCTACTTACAAATTTTTTGACGTACGAGCGCCCCCTAGGGACGGAACTCGCTCGTAAGTCGGGGACTACCTTATTTTTTCAACACTACTCACAATTTCCTCTCTGTTGCCTCGTTGTTTTCCTGCATTCAGCTCATCATGAGAGAAAGACAAGAAGCAGAAAGTTCAGTGACTGATAGAGCCAGAAGACTAAACAAGGCCAGATCAACTCAAGAACTAGGAATGACTAATTCATGGCGACACCAAATTGCAACATTTTAGGAAATATTTGCTGCAAGTGTAGAGTCACATTTTTCTTTAGCGATGAGTCAACTGGTGCTGCGTTTGTACTGACTTGGAAACTCCTGTTTGACATTGTTTATTGAAGTTTTATCTTTGACTGTCAAACTTTCCTTTTTTTTTTTCTTTTCAAAAAGTTTATGAAGATGTTATTATTAGAGGGTCCCCACAGTTATCATAAATATGAAAACAGTTTTTGAATTCCGTTTTCAAGACCTGGAACAGCCACGACAAGAAGTAAAGTTCATGTAGAATATTGTAAATCCTCAGCAATGCATTTTAATAAAAAGCTAAAATGTCTTGAACACAATATAACATTGATTTGTGAAGATGTTGGTATGCTGTATTTTAGTGTTAAAGCTTTTGGAGGGGAGAGAAAAAAGTAAAATGAATGCAGTAGACCTGGAGGGAGTTCAAACAAAGTTTAAACACTCGATATTCTGCTGTTAACTTGAATATTTCTTATACAGTATCCCTTGTTTATCACGGGGGGATCCGTACCCTAAAGCCTCGCGATAAGTGAAAAACCACAAAGTAGGAATAGTAGTAAGTAGTAGTGTATT
>JBBPBX010010414.1:34774-57950 GCA_038048925.1 Garcialebias charrua
ATATACAGGTGACCCCCTACCTACGACTCCATCGACCTACGGCCGCCCGGACCTACGAACGTATCATATTTAATAAAAATATGAAATTACTGTATTAAAAAAAATAATAATAATATATTATTATTATTTTTTTGTTGTTTAAATGTTCTTAATTTCATGTGTACAGCACTTTGTTGCAGCTGTGGTTGTTTTAAAGGCTTTATAAATAATAATTATGATAAAAATGATCATTTCTGATCATTTTTGTCATGATTGCGCAATCTTGCGCAGCAAGAAGAAGGTCTCCAGTTTACACGGTCACAAGTTAAAGTAGAACACCGGACGCCATCTTAGGTCCAGTCACGCTGCCGGCCTTTGAAGGTCTCCAGTTTACACGGTCACAAGTTATAGTAGAACACCGGACGCCATTTTAGGTTCAGTCACGGGCCGGCTGCCGGGAGCCGGCCTTTGAAGACTGGTGACCAGGATGGCCTCATATGGATTAATTACTAGCTGGAAACGTCTCTGTGAACTCTGTGGATGTCTCAGGCAGCCGCGGATTTATCGCCTATCGTGCCAAGCCGACGCGCGAACACCTCCGGCCTGGCTAGCTCCAGAAGCTAACACGGGAGCTAACACGGGACGCAGCAGCGGCTTTGACCACCTCAAAGTAAGAAATTATATTTTTATTTAATTTATATTTTTATTACTGTACTGTATTAATTAATTACACTGTGTTAGGTGTGTTAGGATAGGCGAAGTACGTACAGTACAGTATTGAATGTGCTGTGCTGAATAGCAATGTTTAACGTTGTTGTACAGTTACTGTGTGTGTTTATGGATGAATGTGTGGTGTAATGTGTTAGATAAGTGTTTGTAAATAAAGTTCTGTGCATGTTTTTGGCCCAGTATGTCAGCTTGTTCAGTCTCATGCCGATAAATTTGTGTGCAACGCTCCGTTAGCGTTATTTCTGCGACGTACGAACGAAATCAGGACCTACGAACAAGAGTTATTTTCATTTATATTCATTTATCATACTGCACATAAGTCATTGGAAAAACAAAACTATTAGTTATTATTACAGTATTAATATTAAAAGTGAAAGTAAGGCGCTGAAAACCGAAACTTAAAAAACAAATGGGGCCACAGCCACACCGTACCACCGCCTGCAGTGCTGTGCAATTTAGGTTTACTTTTAGAGATTGGCCCTCATGCACGAAAATGTTCATATTTTTATCCTAAATTCCTCCTACTTTTGTTCGTACGAAGCGTTCGTACGAACATGCCACGTCAGATCCAACAAAGTCTTCTATCGTCAGGAAATGTGTGTATATGAGCTGTGTAAATAATGATGAATCCCACCTGTTCTATTCACCTGCTCGTGCACGCGAGAGGTTATTTACATAATTCCCACCCCTCAAAACACCATATAAGGATATAGTTTCCTGCCACCGCGAGCAGGAAGTGTCCATTCATTCCGGCTTTTATGCGTCAGAAAACACACAAACGCGTTTGGCGAATTAAAATTGACTCGCCTTTGATCATAGTGTCAGCCCCGGATCTGAGCGCAGACCCACACAGAATACAGATGACATCAGTGAGCGCCCACAGTCAACAGGCAGTTTATATTAAAAATGACATGAAACAACTGAATAAGCTGGTTTCGCTTTTTTCTCCCCTGTCTCTGCAGCGGCGCTGTGTATGTGTGTGTGTGTGTGTGTGTGTGTGTGTGTGTGTGTGTGTGTGTGTGTGTGTGTGCCGACAGTGGCACGGGGTGGCACGACAGTGGCGCGTGGCGCGGGGGGGCGCGTTGCGTGGCACACGGTGGTCGACATGAGTGGCGCGGGGGGCCACGCGCGGGTGGCGCAAGGTGGTGGCGCGGGGGGCGCGTTGCGTGGCACACGGTGGTCGACATGAGTGGCGCGGGGGGCCACGCGCGGGTGGCGCAAGGTGGTGGACGTGGGGGGGGGGTGTTGAAGCCGCTTTAATTAAACCAATATGTGTGGTTGCATTTAATTGTTTTTAAACTCAAAATATTTTCTAAATAACGAAATATAAAGTTATTAGTGGAGAAAAGGCAGTCTGGATGACAGCAGACTGACGCTCCTAAAATATACGACAGGTCTGGACCACACGTAGATTTTGTTCGTATCTGAAAAAAATCCTAGGATACGAAAACATTGTTGGATGCCACAAATGATCCCAAATCACTCGTACGAACAGTATAAGTACAAATCTGTGCGTACGAACGGGTTGTGCATGAGGCTCATTGAAACTACTTCACATTATTAGACATTGAACAGTGTATTTTAATTATTGAAATAGCAACAAAAAGAACAAATGTAAATGAACAACAGATTTATTTATAGAAGATTTTAACTCGTTTGTTGCTGTGTACGACTGCACAAAACTTCTGGACCAAGTCGAGTTTCCATCCATCTCCTGGGAGTCTGCTGGGGATTGAAGATTCTACGACCTGACAGAGTACCTTAACACAGAAATTTTTAGATATGGAGTAAATAATTTCTATGTTTCTCTTTTGTATATACTATATATACTCTACACCATGAATGTTTTTGTTGAAAAGCTTATGTAATAGTGTACGTATGAAATCAACTGAAAAATGACTTATTTTTTTGTTTTATTCAACCACAATGAAACAGGTTCTTTAAATGGCAACACATGGTTTTCTAAAAACAACAATGTACATATTTCATATTATCTTGTCTTTGAATATTGCAGAAAATATCCCAGCTGGCATTTTGACGTCTAGTCACCGTTGAATCAACATCAGACGGTCGTGTTGGATAACCGTTGAATTTTGTGTCGATTTTGCAAATCTAATCAACGTTGAAGTCGCAACATCATTTCTACGTCAGATTCTCAACGTTGAAATCAACGTTGAAGTAGCAACATCATTTCTACGTCAGATTTCTCAACATAGGTGAATTTGCCAACGTTTATTCAATATTGATTTTAGTTTAGATTTTGCAAATCTAATCAACGTTGAGGTAGCAACGCCATTTCCACGTCAGATTTCTCAACATATTAAGTCCTGCATTTTAACAGTTTGACACAAAAATACATTTTGATCACTGTTTCAAGTATTGAGGTGCTGATGTGATCTCATCATATAACAGTGCCACCCTAATTGGACTTGTCTATTTTCACTATGAACATAGCAATCACAAAAATGTCTGAAAAATAATTTAATCTACATTACATGTTTACAACACAGTCAGCTAGGAAGAATCCAACAGAGACCAGAAATTTAGAAAACTGCTTTATTGTCTTAGACAATAATAATTAAAAAAATGGCCCAAACATTGGGCAACACTGAAAGGAATTCTTGTCCATTTCTGCTTTTAAAGCACTTAAATCAATTTTAAATATTTATATACAGATTTCCTGTAAAATCAAAAAGATAAAGAAGATGTGGGCACTCAGCCTGGGTACAGCTGCTACTGGACCCCCAGGGTGTCTTTGGTGAACCTGTAGCCAGGATGTGGGCACTCAGCCTGGGTACACTTGCTCGAGGACCCCAGGGTGTCTTTGGTGAACCTGTAGCCAGGACGCGTCTCATACCCAGGAAAGGGACTGCCTGTCTTGGCCAAGGCTGACTGATCTGTTTAAAAAATAAACACAAAAGAAGAACATTTCTACAGCAGCTATTGTAAATGGTGGTATAATTTTAAGCAGTGGGAATGATAATTTTGCACCACAATTTTTAGCTTAACTGGGGCGAAAAAAGAAAAATGAACATGTGACATTTGCTGAAGTCAGTAAAAGTTGTTCAGACTAAGCAACGTGCTGCATTTATACTGTCAATATTATACTTTTGATCACAATTTACCTTTGTCCACGAGAGGAAGACCTCGACCTCCAACGCTGCCTCTGAGAAAGGGACTGTCTTGGCCAGGTCTGACTGATCTGTTTAAAAAATAAACACAAAAGAAGAACATTTCTACAGCAGCTATTGTAAATGGTGGTATAATTTTAAGCAGTGGGAATGATAATTTTGCACCACAATTTTTAGCTTAACTGGGGTGAAAAAAGAAAAATGAACATGTGACATTTGCTGAAGTCAGTAAAAGTTGTTCAGACTAAGCAACGTGCTTCATTTATACTGTCAATATTATACTTTTGACCACAATTTACCTTTGTCCACGAGAGGAAGACCTCGACCTCCAACGCCGCCTCTGAGAAAGGGACTGCCTGTCTTCGCCAGGGCTGACTGATCTGTTTAAAAAAATAAACATAAAAGAAGAACATTTCTACAGCAGCTATTGTAATGGTAGTATAATTTTAAGCAGTGGGAATGATAATTTTGCACCACAATTTTAGCTGAACTGAAAAAAAGAACATGAAATTTGCTGAAGTCAGTAATCTACTAATATTTTCTTCCACCTAGAAGAGTTGTTGTTCAAACTCAGCCTTTTTACAGTGCTTCATTTATACTGTCAATATTATACTTTTGACCACAATTTACCTTTGTCCACGAGAGGAAGACCTCGACCTCCAACGTCGCCTCTGAGAATGGGACTACCTGTCTTGGCCAGGTCTGACTGATCTGTTTAAAGCATGCAACAGCAAAATTGGTACACATCGCATCGTGAGTTAGATGAATTGTTACATCTCTAATTTTGATCATATTTAAATTAAATACCTTTGATCATTAGAAAGAGACTCAGAGGGACTCCTGCTACCATTGCATCCCAAGATTTGAGATTGAGTGCTTGAGGGGATGTCCATCGGGGTTCTTTCTGCATTTTAGAGGGTTTAAACATAAGTGTTAATATGTCAAAAATGTAAATTACTTTACACAAGGTTTCCAAGTACCCCAAGGGGTACGTGTACCCCCATTTGAGATACAGTGGAATACTAAACTTAAAAATATTTGATACTCAAAGACAAAACGGGTCTCACACAAATGCATACCAAAATGAGCATTTGTCGTTTGTGGAGGAGTAGGCAGTATAGGGGATAATTAAGTTTTATCGTTTAATGTTAAACATATTTCTGAGACATTTTAGGCTTAGTGGCCTAACAGAGCAGACAAAAACATTAACACTAACACTGGACTGTTGTCTGCTAAATGAGGTGGTTGAAAAAAAGAGCTGGAGTTTAATGTTTTTGTCTGCTCTGTTAGGCACTGTTTCTCAAATGGGGGTACACGTACCTTCTCTGACCCCGGTCTCTATGCGTGTGTGTTGGTCTGCTGAAGGCGTGGACAGATGCAGCAGAGGCCCCGCTCCCGGAAGGAAGTCGTTGTTTGGGTCCTCAGCGTAGATACGAGCCTCAAACGAGTGGCCCCTCAGGGTTATGTCGTCCTGGAGGAGGGGCAGGGGCTCCCCTGCTGCCACCTGGAAGAGATTTTTATTACAAAATAAACTAAACTTTTAGTATAAGTTATGGTTTCCAGAGAGTTTTCAGCTCTCCGTCTCACCCTGAGCTGCCACTCCACCAGGTCGGTTCCAGTGATCATCTCGGTGACGGGATGCTCCACCTGCAGCCTCGTGTTCATCTCCATGAAGTAGAAGTTGTGCTGAGCGTCCATTATAAACTCCACAGTACCTGCAGGAATGGATCACAACATTTGTAGTGGGTGTGTGTAATAAGTCGCTGTGGTGGGAGGAGTTTAGCTTTGCGTGTCTTCACCTGCTCCAACGTAGCTCACGGCTTTAGCTGCTCTGACAGCTGCCTCTCCAAGTTTCCTCCGAACCTCAGGGCTTATCCCAGGCTGAGAAAGTCCAGGTGGAAATATGGAGGAAGGTAAAGGAGAAACATGCTCACAAGTGTCTATAAAACATATCCACATAATTTAAACCTCAGGTGAAGAAGGTGCTGGTAACCTGTTGTGATTCATGAAAAAAGCTTCAAAACAAAATGCTTCTTAAGATCCCTCACACTTTTGAAGCCTCACTGACCACAAAAAGCTGCCTGCAGTTAAATCCCAAAGTTGCTACAATCTTAAGGGAACAGAGATTTTTGTAAAACCACAGTACAAAACCAGATTAAAAGGGACGATCTACTTCAATACAGGGAATTGGATTGTGGAATGGTTTGGAAAATGATGTAAAAAAAAAAAAAAGCTAATTCAATGTTTATGTTTAAGAGAATGATCAAAACTAAATTGTTGAAAAAACACATAAATTAGTTAAATGTGAAATGTACTAGAAATTGAAAATTGGGATGAGTTATTCATTTTGTTCTGTTATTTATAGATGATTATTGTTTGAATTGATTTTTCAATTGATTGTTTTAAAGGGGACCACATGTAAGTATTTAAAATTTTTATGTTATGTCTGTGTGCTATCTTGACAATATTAATTCATTTTAATACACAAAATAATTCTTAGATAATTAATTATACCCTTTTTAATTCTGCCATTTTTAACTTTCGTTTTGAACGACCGGTTTCTGATACTGAGTTCTGAAGTCCACGCCCTTCAACGATCTGTTTACGCCCTCTGTAACAGCCAGTATCTGTAATGTGTTGTTGTTTTAAAATTAGCTCTTTTTTTATTACTCATTTGACTTACTGTTAGTGTTAGCTTAAGATAACTTACCGAAACCCGTCTGAGCGCGCCGCAATTTGCTGCTCCTTTTAGCATGAGACCACCCGAATCCGATGCTAATGTTAGCTTGTTCCTCTTCCGGTGTTCGCCAGCTCCGCTCGTTGCACGCGGAGATTTTGGGAGTTATCGCTGTTCCAGTCAAGACACACACAACGTTCACCAAGTGTCTCCCGTAAATTAATCCGTAAGGAGAAGGTCCTCGCTGCTGCGAGGCTTCTGCCAGGCTGCTGCGAGGCTGTACAGTTGAAGCTCCGCTCCATCGCGCCAGAAGAGGGTCCCGTTGCCGCCGGTCCCTATGCCGGGGGTCTGCTCGTTTAATTTTTGCCGGCTGCGCGTTGGGAGCGATCGCAAATACACTAAAAATTGAACTAAAACATAAAAATAACAATTATACTTTATTTATAAAGCCATTTAAAAAACCACAGCTGCAACAAAGTGCTGTACACATGAAATTAATAACATATAAACAAAAGATGAGATGAAATCATGAAAAACAACAGTCATGTGTTTAATACAGAAGTGGGTTGAGCCTAACATGGGGTTGCTAGGTGAGGGGCTGGACTCAGGTTGGGGTGGGTTGTCCTCTCTCGCTTGTGACGTAACATGCGAGATTGACTTCCAGTTTATTTCAAAAACGAAACCTATATTATCACAGTAAAATAAATCTACTTAGAGTAAATAAACCACTGGGTGCATTTTTTTGGCCTATGGACTGTTTTTTTATGAAGTAAAAGTTGAGTAAAAAAACAGTAAAAAGTGAATTTTGAATGTGTGGTCCCCTTTAAAAAAGGGGCAGGTATAAGATTCTTCTTCTTTCTGCTACCTTTCATTGTATGTTTTGTTTTCATACAATATGTGAAATTGTTTTGTGTTTTAATTTAAAATGAATAAATTAAAATAAATAAATAAATCATGTTTTTACTCAAATAATTCACGGGACTAAAAACAAATATTAAGAAGAAAATAATGTCACAATTACACAACGATGGAAGGATTACTTCACAAAAAGTACCTCAACTTCAAGTCCGGATCTTTGAATTTAAAATGTCTCATGTGACAAAGATGCTGAATATAAACCCTCTGTTTTGGTTAAACCGTGTCAAACGGACATCTGTTTTAAATGTAAACAGCTGTGAACTCCACTCACCCCTGGAGCTTCCTCTATGATCTTCTGATGTCTCCGCTGGACGCTGCAGTCCCTCTCAAACAGATAGACGGCGTTACCGTGCATGTCTCCAAACACTTGAACCTCTACATGTCTGCCAACAACACACAGCGAGACATTTGAAAACTTGCTAGTTCTTCAAAGACCAAATCAAACAGTCCTCTGAGCGTACCTGGGATCCTCTACGAACTTCTCAATAAGCATGACGTCATCATTGAAGGACTTCCTGGCTTCACGTCTCGCTGACTCCAGCTGTTCGATTAAGTCCGAGTCTGACCGGGCGATACACATTCCCTAAAACACGCAAGGTTCAAATCAAGCTCGTGGAAGTTATGCTATCAAAGTTATTTCAGTTCTTCTCTGCGTCCTTTCACCTTCCCTCCTCCTCCACGGACTGCCTTGATCATCACAGGATAACCAATCTTTGCAGCCTCTGCCTGCAGCCTCTCGTTGGTTTGGTCCTCTCCATGGTAACCACCTATGATTGGCACCCCAGCAGCTGACATGATGTGTTTGGATGTGCTGAGACAAGAAAAAAAAAAAACTTGCATTATAACTTTTGGAAAAAAATGTCTACAGTTGCAAAGACGCTCAGTCCTCATCAGAAAAACTCAAAAATATGTGTTTCAGGAAGGTGGGTCACCTCTTGATGCCCATGTCTCGGATGGCTGAAGAAGGCGGTCCGATGAAGATGATTCCTTCCTGTTTACAAGCTTCTGCAAACTCTGTGTTTTCTGACAGGAAGCCATAACCAGGATGGACTGCCTGTAAACACAAACGTGTAACGTTTAATGAAGAGAAAGGTGGAAATTATTATTTTTTTAAAGATGGAGGATGAAACGTTCTTTATGACTTTAAGGAGAAAAAGTGGCCTGAGTGTCGTGTCGTGTTCCTCACATGGGACCCTGACCTCCTGGCCACTTCTAAAACTTTCTCCATGGAGAGGCAACTCTGTTGGGAAGGAGAAGGCTCGATGTGGTAGGCCTCATCTGCCTACACATGAAGCAGAAGAACAGTTTAAGATCACCATGCCTCATTCTGTTCTGCAAAGAAGACAGAGATGAATGAGAATATTTGATTAAGTGTCTTACCATGGCCACATGCATGTGTCTGTCTGTTTTTAACACTGGACTGCTAGCCTGGCTCCGCACGCTAGCAGTCCGAGCTAGCTAGCTCGGACCGCTAGCTAGCTAGCTCGAAAATATCGGCACAGCTAGTAAAGCCGTTGGTAAATTCTGCGGTTGACTGTATGCCCCAAAATAATCGTTCAAAGTTTGTCACGGGTTTATTAACTAATGTGATTTACAAAACTTTACTTACTGTTGTTGTAGCTGCTAGCCCGCGCAAAACCTCTGTGAAGAAGATAGACGATGCATCCACATCACGCATGCGCACACCTTCTTCTTCTTCTTCTGTGAGGTTTTGCGGCAGTTTACAATCTTCCGGTGTATTACCGCCATCTAATGCGCACACCGTTCACCATACAAAAAAAAAAGAAGAAAAAAAAAGTTCCGAAAAGACGCCGGGAGAAAATAAAAAGGGTTGAAGAACTCAAACATTAGATTCATAGTTGAGGTTTCAACATTGCATCACTATTCATGTGTCAACACTTTTCCAACGGTTAAGGGATGCACCGATCCACATTTCTCACTTCCGATCCGATACCAATACTTATTAGCTCAGTATCGACCGATACCGATACTTTCCCGATCCGATACTGTTCAGGTATTTGACTCTGTAAAATGAAACTTTTGCACCCAAACTATTCATTTTAACCCTGATGCATGCTCAATAAGATAAACCCAATGAAGACACTCTTAAGCCTTACAATAGGGAACCCCCCTACTGTAAGGCTTAAGAGTGTCTTCATTGGGTTTATCTCACACAATGTTAAAAAGGGCAGTCACAGATTGTGATTGAACACAAGTGCTCTTTGAAGCTGGATCGGAAAAGTATCGGCAGGTTTGATCCGATACCCGATACTTAAATAATGCTGGTATCGGATACCGATACAGATACTGGATTGGATCTGCCCCATCCCTATTAATCAACATTGATTGGATGTTGGAACAAGGTTATTTTTCAACTAACATATTCCAGCAAAATCTTTTAGTCACGTTTGTGAAAAATAATGTTGATAATACATACAACTCAAAACTGGTTTATATTTCAAAGGTGAATCCATAGTGAGTTAACACCATTTCAATGGTTTGGTGTTCAACATTGTTTTGATGTTGAATGAATGTTTTTTTCTTAAACTGACGCTATTTCAACCATATTTAAACGTTTAATGTCGGTCGAATGCCAGCTGGGATATAACTACTTTATCATCAACTTGTTAATTAAACAGCATATGTTTCAACTTTGTACATTTTACTTGTGACATTTTCAACAAATTTTATATTAAATGTATGCTTTCATTCATAGCACAGACTTGAACTCTGACTATATTAATGTCTGGCTGTGATCTAAATATTCTGATATCAGATAAGTGATGTACCTTCCACAGTGTCCAGTCAGCCTGTCCATGAGCAGTGAGATAAGACGTTATCTGTGCTTCAGCTGTCACTGCTCAGTGACAGCTGAAGCACAGATAACGTCTTATCTTCGCAGTTAACGTCTTATCTTCGCAGCTTCTTAAAACATCCTTGGAATGTATCCACCTCTTATGTGCTTCCATTTACGTGAGGTAAAGGAAACTTTTGTGTAAATAAATAAATAAATCGCTAGCAAGTATGTTTCCCCACAAACGTAAACAAGAGCACGGGACCGCGGGCGGAAGTAAACTCCTGGCTTCCGCTATGAATTATGGGTAGTGGCGCGAAATCAAAAATAAGGTGGATAAATGGTAGTTTCATGGATAATTTCAGTGTCAGTATTAACTTTAACTTGTGCATAGTAAATAAATCAAAATCTATCTTATTTACTAATGATTTAATAATACAATATACTAGTATAATATTTATAACTTATTTAAAAATTTAAATAACTTATTTGAAAATTTTTAAATTTAGAATACAGCATAACATTTTCCAATATTTTATTGTATAAAGTCCATTAGTACATAAAGGGTTTGTAAAAATGTTAAAACAGGGTATTTTCATTTATTTCATTAATAAAATAGCACTCAAGTGTTTTCATTGAGCATCAGTATATTTACCTTAAGCCTCATTATTATGATAATACTTTAATATCTTATAGAAAAATAAAATCTTAAACTAATAATGTTTTTGTTGTTCTCTACATTTCCTGAACCAGACCAGACCCTTGTACTGGAGGATTAACCTGACAGTCCTGGACCGTTACTTTAACCAAGAAGATCCTAGACCGGATTTCTGATGATGCAGGGAGTCTCTGGGTGTTGCTTCATCTCCTGGACCTGGATCCATGACATGGTTGGGGGCGACAACTGAGACCCTGGTGTTTGTTTTCTGGCTGGCAGGTGGAGCATCCTACAGGTGGTCTCAGTCAGGAGCGTTTGGGACGCCTCATTCTGCTGTCCATCTTACAGAAGAGGTGGTGTCCATTCACCACCAGGTCATCCACCTGCCTAAAAACCCAGAAGACCTGGAGGTGGTGTCCCGTGGGTTTGAAGGGCTGGCACGCCACAGAACCTTTTGTTGTTTTGAATTAACTTACTGTTAATAAAATGAATTATAGACAATACTAGGTTTTGTAATCAATTTATTTTTTTCAAAATTAAAACAAAACAAAGAAAAACACATTTTTCAAACTCATAAAAAGACAATTTATTTACCGGTATTTGCATTTTTTTCTAGAAAACTAAAAAATCTTTCCATCATCTCCCTACTTTCATTCGCCCTTCTCTCTTCTGCCTCCCTCTGCTGCTTCATATCTTCTCTGATTAAGTCCATTAACTCATCCTCTCTGTTCTTCTGCCTCTTTCTTCCCCGTCTCTGTTCCGTTCTTTCCTCCTCCTGAGCCCTGTCGTCCTGGTCACCCACTGCTGTGCTTGGACCTGGAGTGTCCTCATGGATGGAGGCAATTTGGACAGGAGGTGCAGTGGAAGGTCTCTGTCCTAATGCCTCATCCATGAGGACAAACCAGGGCCACATTGCAGCATTCACTCCTTCCCCTGACCCTGGATATTGTCAGTCCTGAACAGAGGAAATAAGATATCACAGTTGGCAAAAAGAGCAACAAACATTTTTTTTTAAACTTTACATGTACATACCGGATTCCAAAAAAGTTGGGACACTAAACAAATTGTGAATAAAAACTGAATGCAATGATGTGGAGATGGCAAATGTCAATATTTTATTCATAATAGAACATAGATGACAGATCAAAAGAGTCAGAGAGTCAGAGAGTCTTTATTGTCATTTGCACCGCATGTGGTACTTGTGATGAAAACGAGATTATGTACACAGGGTCCCAGTTACATCCAACAACAAATGCAAGAGAAAAACAGTTAAAAAAAGTTTAATCTGAGTAAATGTAACATTTTAAAGGAATAAAAGTTGATTCAAAAATTCACAGTGTCAACAAATCCCCCAAAAGTTGGGACAAGTAGCAACAAGTGGCTGGAACGCCAATCAGTGCTCCGTTCAGAAGCCTGCATCACTGATGGTATGGGGTTGCATGAGCGCTTGTGGCATGGGCAGCTTGCATGTCTGGAAAGGCACCATTAATGCAGAGAACTATGTTCAGGTTCTAGAACAACATATGCTCCATCTAGACGTCATCTCTTTCAGGGAAGACCCTGCATTTTTCAACAAGATAATGCCAGACCACATTCTGCAGCAATCACAACATCATGGCTACGTAGGAGAAGGATCCGGGTACTGAAATGTCCAGCCTGCAGTCCAGATCTTTCACCTATAGAGAACATTTGGTGCATCATAAAGAGGAAGGTGCGACAAAGAAGGCCCAAGACGATTGAACAGTTAGAGGCCTGTATTAGACATGAATGGGAGAGCATTCCTATTTCTAAACTTGAGAAACTGGTCTCCTCTGTCCCCAGACGTCTGTTGAGTGTTGTAAGAAGAAGGGGGGATGCCACACAGTGGTAAAAATGGACTTGTCCCAACTTTTTGGGGATTTGTTGACGCCATGAAATTCGGAAACAACATATTTTTCCCTTAAAATGATACATTCTCTCAGTTTAAACTTTTGATCTGTGATTTGTGTTCTATTGTGAATAAAATATTAGATGTTGGCACCTCCACATCATTGCATTCAGTTTTTATTCACAATTTGTTTAGTGTCCCAACTTTGTTGGAATCTGGTTTGTATTAACACACCACATACAAATTATATTATTCATTACACATGTACATACTTTGTATTTCTTTTTTAAGTTGTCCCATTTCTTTTTAGCCTGCAGAGGAGTTACTTTACCCTGCAGGCCAATCTTCTCCAAAATTACCCTAATAACATCAACATAAAATGCATGAAGAGGGGAAACATGGGAAATAATGTCTTAAACCCACAATGAAAAAACAGTTTTCACAGCACAACACAAGAGATTGCAGGTTATGTACAGCATGAGGGTTAATGAAACTGTACTCAGAAGCATAAGATGAATCTTGTACCTCCATGCCACAGCTGCAGAATGTTTAGCCCCCGTAAAAAGGTGGCTGTTTTGATTCCTAAGCTTAGTAAAAGCCTCGAAGGTCTGCTCCTTGCTCCCTAAAAAACAGAAAAATAAATTAGCTTAGCGGCGATAATACGACAGGACCCGCTGTCCAAGCTGACAAAAGATACAAAAAATATCTACGCAAATGACAAAAGACTAACATCCGTTTTAATCATTTATGTCATAAATCATAACCGCTTTAGGCTTTTAATTTTTTAATCCCACATTTTAACAGAACTTACATTTAAAAGTGTATTCCGTTGCTTCGTCCGCCATTACGTTCATCCAAAATTTTCCCTCAATACGTACGCGCAGTGTAAACGCAATGCATTTTGGGATAGCCTCGGCCTTGAAGGATACACAGGACCTGGCCTTCAAATTCAGGGAAAAGTAGACCGCAGTCGTCGGCCGCATTGAAGGAGTCTTCAAATTGGGACAGGCCTTGGCGCATCGCTGTGACGTCAGCAGCCTTCAAATGCGGCCTAGACCCATGCAGCCGTCGGATTGGGACACACCCAGAGTCCATAAAAAAGAGACAAAAAGTGCCTAAAGCACCACAAACAAGCCACACAAGAATAGACCATAGCTACTGATACCACTGTATGCAAAAAATTACAACAACAACAAAAAGAACAGGAACAAAGAGTTTTAGCACAAAACACGCACAGAAGCATGCGCTCCACTAGCGCCATTTTAGTACTGTTCCTGTAATCCCAATATCATATTCAAGCCTCTGCAGTAGAGTACTGTGAACAACTGTATCAAATGCAGCACTTTTATTTTACTTTTTTAAATTTTATTTATAAAGATTTTATGAAGTCATCACTACTTAGCTGTAGGGATACATGATTCAACAGAGGTAGGACTTTTTGTTAGTCTATAGTAAGTTTAATGGAAATGTATGTGCTATATTTTTACAAAACTGCTAATACTTGTTTTGGTTTTTAGTACATTGGACAGTACCGACAGTACAGACTGTTATTATTTTTCTCTTCAGTCTTCCAGTCTTTTGCACCCAGATGTCTTTTGTTTAAAAATTTGCTCACATACACTGCTTCTATATGTTTCAAATTCAGGCCTTCCTCTTTGTACAGTACACACTCATAGCAGAATGTTCCTTGCTCTCTGAATGAATGTGTGCCTTTGAAAAAGAGAAATTGAATAAAATTACAAATTATTGGTTTGTGAATATTTTATTTCACGTTTTCAGTCATTGTTGATCAAATTTTCCGTGATTTACTGAACAGAAAGCTGGGGTTATTTTTATTCTCTATTTTATTTTTTTTTCTTATTTTTTTTTCTTCTTCTTTCGGCTTTTTCCCTGCGTTAGGGGTCACCACAGCGATCTAGTCGCACGAAGATTTGGCAGTTGTTTTTACGCCGGATGCCCTTCCTGACACAACCACAGACCACCGAGCAACCACAGCCCTCTGTGTGGAGTAGAGAGCTGATATCTAGGGTTCCCGGGGGAGCAGATGGTGTGGGTTAAGGGCCTTGCTCAAGGGCCCAGAGTGGGGCAGATGAGGGTGGAGACAGGTGTGACCGCTTCACTTATCCCACCCATATCTTTGATGTTGTCGGTACCGGGGCTTGAACCGGTGATCTTCCGATCACAAGCGCACCTTCTTAACCTCTGCGCCACCACTCCCTTTTATTCTCGTCTATTAAAGATGAATAATATTGTAACGACCCTGTGTTGGTTCTGCTTTGGGTCCAAGTGTTTCTGTGTATTTGTTGAGTTGTACTGTGTTCTGTTGAGCTGTTGTGATTCTGTTGACCCCCGCCCTCATGTGTTGGACTGGTCGTGGGGGTAGGGGAGGGGTAGGAGCAGGGAGGAGGGACAGGAAAAAGAGGGACGAAGAAGAAGAGTCCGAGAGCGTGTTGTTGTTAGCAGGCAGCTAGCAGTGTGTTCGCTCGCGTGTGTACCGCGTTTTCTTTTGAGGCGTGAGCTGCAGCCTCGGTAATAGCAGCTCGTCCCTGTTTATGAATAAACCCCGTTTGGCTGGACTCCGTCTGCAGTGTTGGCGTCATTACATTGGTGTCAGAAGTAAACCAACGCTACCGAGCTGAGTGAGTACTACTGGCTCGTCGCCTCCACCCGCGACATCAGCATCATGGACGGAGCGTTCTCCCGAGTGAAGTTTAAAATGGAGGGAGTAGAGGACGAGGAGGCCTGGAAAGAGGAGTTCGCTAAAATAACTCAGGCGAAAGCTGCTCTGCGCAGCTCTGCAACGCGCATGGCTGCCGAAGCAGGACTGAGTACCGGCGGGGGGGCGGGTCCGTCGACGCCATTTTCTCCAAGCGCGCCAAAATACTCACATGGCGGCAGCCATGACAGTTACGTCGTCCAAAACGTCACCGTCATAGTTGCCAAGTCCGCTTATTTCAAGCGGCATTGGGCCTGTTTTTTCCTGGAGTCGCTTTTAAATTCGGTGAGCCGCTTGTGGCGGTTTTTTGTGCTTACCGTGGGCGTTGCGTCGCTTATTTGGGCTTGTTTTGTAAAATGTACTCCTGAAGTTATTTTAAAGGTATTTTTGATGTTTCTCTGCACACTTAATAAATATGCTGGTTTGGTGCTGATGTAGCTTTATTGTTTAAACTGCACAATACACTTATCAGACGGCACGATCCTGCATTACTCCGTTCTCTGCACTTTCTATCTTCACACACACACTGAACCCGCGTGCCTACGTCACGCTCTCTCTCTCGCGGTGCGTTCACTGACACTCTGTAATATACATGCACGAACACTGCTGTATACATTACAGTATTGTGACATCATTTTTGAACTTTGCATATAGTGACACCACATATATATCTTGTATCATTCAACTATGTTCGTTTTTAGCAAACAAAATGATAAATTAATGAAAATTACTTTCAAAGTGAGTTTAAAATTAAAAACCGTGTTTCTTCACGGGACATCCGACTACACGCGAATGCAACATTGTTCTTTATTCTTTGTCTAGACAAGACAATGCTCTAAGTGGGGTAAATATGGAAAAAAATATAATAAAGATTGGGAGAAAGAGCGTGCTCTTCAAGACTGGATCCGACCACAGATGGGAGAAAAATGCAAAACGTATGACTGAATACGTTCCTTAATGTATAATTTTGCTAGTTATATGTGTAGTATCAGGCTGTTGGTAGGAACCTTTGTGTTGTATTGTGTTGCGGGTCGGACCGTAATAAAGGTTACCTGTTAAGACGGAGTCGTGTCACGCATGCTTCTGTGTAGCCTCAAGGGTTTATTAAATATACACATATCGGAGAACAGAACATGGTGTCAGAAGTATAAAAGTATAAAATACTAAGTGAAGAGAGAGAATAATTAAAAACGACGTCATCATGAACCAGTTTCAAGTCGCCCCACCAGAAAAGTTCACGTTCAGAGCTGAAGACTGGACGAAGTGGATAAAGCGTTTCGAGAGGTTTCGTATCGCGTCTGGTTTGGAGACACAAGCGGATGAAAACTAAGTAAATATGCTTAGTAAGTAAGTAAGTAAGTAAAGTTTATTTATATAGCACTTTTCGCAGATAAAATCACAAAGTGCTGTACAACATATAAATAAAAAATTAAAATAAACAGAAGAATTACTGTATTAAAATCTGATTAATCAAAACAATAAGAACAGCTGATAAAAACAAGAACAATTGATAAAAACACTCAATAAAAACATTTATCTAAAAGCTTGTCTGAATAAAAGTGTCTTGAGCTGGGTTTTAAAGGAATCAATAGAGGTGGTCACACGAAGAGACAGGGGCAGGGCATTCCACAGCCGGGGGGCTACGGCCTGAAAGGAAAGGTCACCCCGAGTTTTAAACCGGGTCTTAGGGACCTGTAGAAGGTTCAGTGCTGAAGAACGAAGGGTGCGGGCTGGAGAATAGGGGATCAGCATTTCTGTGATGTATTGGGGGGCCTGTCCATTTAACGCTCTAAAAGTTAATACCAAAATTTTAAAATGAATTCTAAATTTAACAGGGAGCCAATGTAGATCATATAAAACCGGTGTGATGTGAGACCTTCTATTTGTTCCTGTTAAAAGCCTCGCAGCAGCGTTCTGGACCAACTGGACACGAGCGACAGCAGACTTATTAAAACAAGTAAAAAGGGAATTGCAGTAATCTAAACGAGAAGAGATAAAAACATGAATAATCATCTCCAGGTCAGATTTAGATAACATTGCCCTCAGTTTAGAAATGTTCCTCAGGTGATAAAAGCAGTTTCTGACCAGGAGCTTTGAATGTTTGTCCAAAGACATTGACTGGTCGAACTGAACACCAAGGTTTCTGAGGCTCGGCTGAGAAGAGGAGCCCAGAGAACCGAGGTGTTGCTTGATTAGAGGAACTTTCTGTTCAGGGGCAATGATCAGGGTTTCAGTCTTGGCAGAATTTAACTGAAGGCAGTTGTTGGCTAACCACACCTTAATCTGGGACACGCAGTTTACTAATTCATCTAACTTGTGTAATTCTGAGTCATTGAAGGAGCAGTAGAGTTGAATGTCGTCAGCATAGAAATGGTAAGAGACATTTCTGAAGCTATTTATAATCTTTGCAAGTGGTGTGATGTAAATAATGAACAGAATAGGACCCAAGACTGAACCCTGAGGAACACCATACCTTAACGGAGAGGTCTTAGACTGTATGTTATTCACAAACATTGAAAATTTTCTGTTGTTCAAATAAGAGGAAAACCACTTCAAAACAGTTCCAGAAAATCCTAATTCATGTTGTAGTCGATGTATCAGAATTGTGTGGTCGACTGTATCAAAAGCTGAAGAAAGATCTAATAAAATCAAAACACTGCTCTGACCAGAGTCTGCAGCCATCAAAATGTCATTGGATACTTTTAATAAGGCAGTTTCAGTGGAGTGCATTTTGCGAAAACCAGATTGAAACTTGTCCAGAATATTATTACTTTGCAAGAAAGTATTCAACTGTGCAGTAACTAACTTCTCCAAAATTTTAGCAAGAAAAGGTAATTTTGATATTGGCCTGTAGTTGCAGAGCTCAGTGGGGTCCAAATTGGGCTTTTTCAAAATCGGATTTAAAACTGTTTGTTTCAAAAAACATGGAACTGACCCTGTAGAAAGAGAAATGTTAATTAATTTTGCTACATGGGGACTGATGCTATCTGACACCTTTAAAAACAGTGATGCGGGGACAGCATCTAGCACACAGGAGGAAGGTTTGATCTGTTTTAGAACAACCTTCACGTCCTCTAAAGTGACAGGTGTAAATGAAGACCAAGAGCTCACTGAAGGGACTGAACTGAGGGTGACACCAAGAGCTGATTTAACATTTGCCCTGATGTTGTCAACCTTTTCTACAAAATAGTTTAAAAATTTGTTACAATCATCTAATGAGAATACAGGCACAGGAGGGAGTGGAGGTGAAACCATATTATTAATGGTATCAAACAGAACTTTTGAATTTTTCTTATTTATACTTACAAGATTAGAAAAATATGCTGACCTGGCCTGTTTAATCATTTCATTTAGGGCTGACATCAGCTCCTTTAAGTGCAGTCTGTGGACTTCAAGTTTAGAGGATTTCCACAAACGCTCTACCTTACGACATGATCTTCTGAACAACATAATTTCTTCATTTCTCCAAGGACAAGCGTTTTCACAAGAGGATATTTTGTGCTTTACAGGAGCAACCTTATCTAAGACAGACAGGCAGTGTCTATTAAAAGACTCTACAAAGGAATCAGCATCACTGCAATTAACAAAACAACTGGGCTCAAGTGATTCTGAGAATTTCTCAACCGCTTTCTGATTGATAATTCGCCTCTGGGAAATCACTTTATGAGGACAACTGTTGAGATTAAAAGACAAATTAAAATACACACAGCAGTGATCAGTGACAGGAACGTCCACCACACTCAGCTGATCAATGATGAGACCAAAAGAGAAGACAAGGTCCAAAGTATGACCTTTCTTATGTGTTGGCCCCGAAACATGCTGTTTAAGATGAAACGCCTCAGTGAGTGACAGTAACTCTGATGCTGCATTGCAGGATGAGTCATCGATATGAAAATTGAAATCTCCAAGGATTAAAATTTTCTCAAGCTTAATGACAGAAGATAAAAATTCAGAAAAATCATCTAAAAATGCACGGGCAGGACCAGGAGGTCTGTAAATTAAAACACAATAAAATGAATCAATGTTTCCAACCTTAGTCATTTGAAGTTCAAAAGAGCTGAAAGGATCCGGCTTCATGAGCCTGCAGGAAAAGCAGTCCTGATAGATGAGCGCAAGTCCACCTCCTCGTCTGGCAACCCGCGGGGTTCCAAACACTGAACAGTTTGGTGGGCACAGTTCATTTAAATGAATAAATTCCTGTTCCCGCTGCCAAGTCTCCGTCAAAAACATGAAGTCCAGTTTTTCTTCCTTGAATAAATCCCCAAGGACAAAAGTTTTATTCGCTATGGAGCGAGCATTCAGCAGGGCGATCCGTGTTGGTTTTACGCGCGCAGCTGCAGGTGCGCTCTGTGTTAGCGGACATTGCGGTGAAGAATAAACTCCATCCACATATTTCTCCTGGCAGGAGATGGTTTGAAGGAATCTGTCACGCAGTGTGGGGAGCCGGGCATGACGAATTGGGAAGATCCGATCAGAGTGGCACAGGCTTGGTGACGCGCAGGATGGGAAAGACGCGCAGGACAGGGCCGGTTCGCGGATTGGTACCAGCCGGAGGCAGCGCTCATTTCCAGCAGACCTGGACCCGCTCCACTCGGATCTTTTCCCTCGTTGTTTCCTCATCCTGGACTGGATACCAGCTCTTGTTCCCCGCTTCCTTCTCCGGCCTCGGCGCTTTGACAGCAGCAGGTACTCGGGTGATGACGTGGCGCATTCAAAACGCGGCGTGAAAAACTCTGCATACCTGGCCCAGGTAACGCAGGCATCCTCCATATAATCCTTTATGGAAAATAACGTGTGCCGATCATATTGATATTGCTTTACAGCCAAGACACAGTTGTTTGACAGGCTAGATAAAGCAAAATAAAATACTAAACAAATCACAAAAATGTGAGACAGACGAGAGAGAGCAGAGGTCCAGCCGTACACAGGCGCCATCTTGCAATGGCAGCAACGCAGCAACATGAAACAGATCAGCAGCAACATGATGTGATTTTTCACAGAGATTATTCTGTTTAGATATTCATGAGTCTAACAACCTCAGGGTAGAAGCTGTTCCTCAGTCGTTCTACACTTAATGCCCCTTAACCTCCTTCCTGAGGGGAGTGGGGCAAAAGGTGTGTGTGCTGGGTGAGTGGAGTCCTTCATGATGCAAGTCACCCTCTTCCTGCATCTGGAGGTGTAAATGTCTGTGATGGTGGGGAGACTGACTCCAACAGATCTGTGCAGCCTTCACCACTCTCTGCAGATCTTTTCTTTCTGCAGCTGTGCAGCCTCCATGCCACACGTTGATGCTGGAGCACAGGATGCTCTCCACTGCACACCTGTAGAAGGAGATGAGGACTGGGCTTCTCAGACCAGCTCGTCTCAGCCGTCTGAGGAAGTAGAATCTCTGATTAACTTTCTTGATCAGACTTGTGGTGTTGTCCCAGCTGAGATTGTCATTCAGGTGCACACCCAACTTGTAGCTGGAAACAACTTCCACCGCAGATCCTCCTGTATTCAGGGGTGGGGGGTTGGTGTGTTTGTTCCTTCTGAAGTTCACCACCATCTTCTTCATCTTCTTCACATTGATTTGAAGGTTATTCTCCTTGCACCAGTTCTCCAGGTCTTCCACCTTCTGCCTTTAGCTGGACTCATCGTTGTTTGTTAAATATTAAAGATGGTTGGGAAAAGGTGAATAAATGGGACAGTCAGAGCACTGGAGAGTTGACAGGAATGTAAGGAGAGTCAATGTAGGTCAAAGAGGGAGTTGTAAAGGAGGCTGGACAGAGGTGAGGGCAGAACTTGTACTGTCATGTAATACATAGTGATCAGGCTGAAAAGGATATGCAGCCAGTTAGGCTTGTTAAATGGTAATGTTCTAACAAGTGAGGAGAGAGTGATGGGAAGATGAAAAGAGTACTTTGAGGAGCTAAAAATGTAGAGAATGAAAGGGACAGAAGAGTAACGGTCATACAAACTGTGAATCAGGAAGGGGGAAAGATTAGTGAGGATGAAGTTCAGAATGTTTTAAAGAGGATGAAGAAGAAGAAGTTAGTTACGAACGCTAAAGCTGAAGATGTAGAGGTCATCCTTGATAGTGACAAGGCTGGATAAAAAAAGGTACAGCACAAGCTGAACCAGTAAAAGATAAAGTTAGAGAAGCCATTGTGAAGCAGGGTGTGTCATTTCACAATGAAATATTTTAATCACTGCTCCTCGTGGCTTTGAATAAAAGCAAGAGGCTTAGGTCTAAACGTAGGAGTAACACTTGGACATGAGATTCAGCCCAAGACTTCAAACGTGTTATTGACAAGTATGATCAAAATAGGGCAACTACAAAATAATTCATTTATTCTTTTTGTGCATCCACATAATCTTGTTCAGGTTCAGGGGGCTGGTGTGAACACCGGCAGTCAAAGGCAGAGTGGAGGGTTTTACCCTGGACAAGGCATCAGTTTGTAACAGGATCAGCACAGGAGATAAACCACCACACACTGACACTGAAGGTCAACTTAGAATTACCAATAACCTTGCATACATGTTATTGAACTGTGGAAGGAAGTATGCAGAAAAAAAATCATTCATGCATGGAAAGAACATGCAAAGGACCCAGCTGAAAATTGAACCAAGAACCTTCTTGCAGCAAGGCAACTGGCATCATCATTGCTTTACCTATAGCCACCAGCACTGACATCATGACAGCTTTATTTTATTGCTGGTTGTGATTATTGCACTACAAAATACTTATCCTAATTAATTTTCTTTGTAAATCACCAAAAATAACAAGCCCTTTATTTTTTGGTTCCGTACAGGGAACAAAGGTAAATTAATAAAATTAAAATGATGTTGCTGTCATCAGTGCACACAACTACGTTTCTAATATTAGAGGCTGGGAGCCACTGAACAGCATTCTAGATAAGATAAATGTATCATATTTCAATATTAGAATCCTTTATTATCTCACTTTTTCTTGATAGCATGGCAAGTGCGGCAACTTTCATCAGTGATGATCTTCCACATGTTGGTAATGAGAAAAAAATAAAGTTTAAATTCTTGCCTGAAGTGACATGTTGAAGAAAGGCCTTAATAGTGTTTTTGCATTAGGCAGATTAAACCATCTTTCTCAGCATTCTACCTTCATTCTTCACCCAGCCTAATGAGCTGCCACTGACAAAAAGAATATACTATCACCCTAAGTAAATCAAGAGATTCTCTTGCTGCTGACAGAACATTTTCAGCCTCACCGTGCATGTGAACATGCGCACGAGCCGTCGACACGTGCATCTTCTATTTTTTAAATCTCCTGTACGTTGGAGGATTGTGTCACTCGCTCAACTCTCGACTCTTAATCTGAAGCCTTATCATCATGTTCCAGCAAGAACGCTGACACACAAAGTTACCCTCAAGGTCGCTTTAATGTCAGTTTGAGGTCATTTTGCTTGATATGGTACCTCCTAGTTGCCCAGTAGGGGCCTGGCATTAGTTTCCTCAATCATAGCTGAATTTACAATCCGATGTGGGTTGGTGGGGTGCTATTGAGCCTCTCCCTGTGTTTAGCCTGCTAATCCCCACAGGAGATGGGAAGCAGCAGACCATGGTAATATGGATGGAAAGGAGGGAAGGATGAGAAGATGTGGGAGGATGAAGGGAACAAGAGGCGACTCGGAGGAGAGAGGTGGGGACTATCAGTGTCAGCAGTGAAGGTGGCCCTAGCAAATCAGTGAC
>JBBPBX010010415.1:7916-29228 GCA_038048925.1 Garcialebias charrua
ATATATATATATATATATATATATATATATATATATATATATATATATATATATATATATATATATATATATATATACATATATATATATACATATATATATATATTTATATATACACACATTGATGATGGTGGAGTACACTACTTTGGACAAAACTGAAAGTGGCATGCATCCTAAAAAATCTGCGCCGCTCCATTGTCCCAGTTGATCAACAAGTGTGTTCCAAACTAAAACATTTGTAATATAAACTTAACAATATGTAATCAATCAATTCCAATCAAAATATCAAAGCAACTTTATTTAAATACTGTAAATGTTACACGTCAATAAAATTGTAACAGTTTAAAAAAATGAAAGACTGGTGTTATTTGTAGAAACAGAAAAACAAATGACTAAATCTGCAGTTATGTATGAAATATGAAGAGAGAAGCTCTGAGGTCTGTTCGGCTGCAGTTGATGTGTAGTCTGGAGTCACAAGATCAGATCCTGATGCAGCAGTTCAGCGATGGCTTCATATGTCTGGCTGGCTGTTTTCACTGCCCCATCTGACAAACAACACAAAATTATTGTTATAATCTCCTCTAAACATCATTATCCTTTGCTTTTATCTGTAATTTTCAAAGTTTGGAGTGTTTCTGTCATGGCATACTTGCTTTACAGTGCAGTGACTTGTCCCATCCTTCTCCAAGGACACCCACGGCTAGAGGATCTTTACACAGGAACTGACTGATTAACCTGAAATAAATCACATTACACATTAATACAGGCCTATAGGCCTAAGTGACAAATTTATGGATTTTTCCCCATATTTATAAACCATTTTTGGACTGAGATATGACCGTTTCCATTTATTCTGACTGAACCAAATCAAACCAAAAACAAAAACAGAAGTAACATGTATGGCATGAGGTTGGCGGTTGTATCACGTAATATGAAAACGTGGCTATAATGATAAATTCATAAAAGTTCAAGACAAAAACAACTGGACTTTATTTATTATACTATACTTTAGACTTTTTTTTCCTTCCTTGCACTTTTTAGAATTTACCATGTCCTGGATGACTGAGAATCTTCACTCGCTATTAATGACTCAAACGGCCTGCCATACTCCACATTCTGCTCTGCTTCGAACCTTGAAAACAGCTGCAACACCTCGGCGAATTTGACCATTAAAGTGCATGTATTAAGCAAATGATAGACTCAGACACACCTCTGCTACAATTTCGAGCTAACAAATAATTGTTTAGGTGCTTTTCTTGTTAAATTTCAGAGAAAGAGCTGCGCTCCTACTTCCTGGTTCTGTCCCCTGCGTTCACGGAGCACCAAGCGCAAAACTAGTTTAAATAAAGCTGATTAGACCATTAAAGTACATTTATTAAGAAAACGTTAGACTGAGACACACCTCTGCTACAATTTTGAGCTAACAAATAATTGTTTAGGTGCTTTTCTTGTTAAATTTCAGAGAAACGAGCCGTTCCGCCATCTTTTTTTTTTTTTTTTTCCTAAAAGCCTCTCGGCTGTTGCCTGAAGTCAGTCTCTGAAACGGTCTTTCCGCAGTCCAAAAAAGCTAAGAAACGGTTGCATGACTCACTGGAAATATGCCTCAAGTTAGAAAACACTCACCTGCACAGACTTGAAAAATCTTTTCATTGCACGTCACTCCATCCAGCTCCCTCTGAATATTTTCATCGGCCAGCAAATACAGAAAAGCCTGAACCTCCGCGTTTGACCACGGTACCGCCACCTACTGGGGAAGACTGAATCTCCGCCCTCCGACCTAGGAATACGCCCCCTGACCAATCAGTGACCACACTGTGCAAATGCCATAACTGGACCCTAGAAGAACTGGACCTTTGTACCTCAGTGAGGCAGGCACCAAAATAGGTCTGGTTTCACGTGAACAGGCCCCTGTGGGTACACTCCATAACTAGTTGTTAACCAGTTACGAAGGAGACAGAACGAGCGCGAACAGGCCCTGTGGATAAATGGCACAAGTATCTTGGGGTCTTGTTCACGAATGAGGGAAAACTGGAGCGTGAGATCGATAGGCGGATAGGTGCAGCGTCCGCAGTGAAGCGGGCGCTGTACCGGTCTGTCGTGGTGAAGAGAGAGCTGAGTCAAAAGGCAAAGCTCTCAATTTACCGATCGATCTACGTTCCTACCCTCATCTATGGTCATGAGCTTTGGGTTGTGACCGAAAGAACGAGATCTCGGATACAAGCGGCTGAAATGAGTTTTCTCCGCAGGGTGTCTGGACTCTCCCTTAGAGATAGGGTGAGAAGCTCAGTCATCCGGGAGGGACTCGGAGTAGAGCCGCTGCTTCTCCACATCGAGAGGAGCCAGTTGAGGTGGCTCGGGCATCTGGTTAGGATGCCTCCTGGACGCCTCCCTGGTGAGGCATGTCCCACCGGGAGGAGACCCAGAGGAAGACCCAGGACACGCTGGAGGGACTATGTTTCTTGGCTGGCCTGGGAACGCCTTGGGATTCCCCCGGAGGTGCTGGTCCATGTGGCTGGAGAGAGGGAAGTCTGGGCCTCCTTACTTAGGCTGCTACCCCCGCGACCCGACCCCGGATAAGCGGAAGACAATGGATGGATGGACTAATTTAATCTAAATCTGCATGTAAATGGTCCAATCCAAAAGCGTGGATATTCATTCATTCATTCATTCATTCAACCTTTATTTATACAGGCTAGCCTCGTTGAGCCACGGGGACTCATTTACAAGAGGGACCTGTCTCACTCACACCCAGGGTCAATTTAGAGTTACCAATCAGCCTAACATGCATGTTTTTGGACTGTGGGAGGAAACCGGAGCACCCGGAGAAAACCCACGCATGCACGGAGAGAACATGCAAACTCCACCCAGAAAGGCCCCCGGACCGGGATTTGAACCGGGGACCTGCTCGCTGAGAGGCAGCAGCTCTACCAGTTGTGCCACCGTGCTGCCCATATATACACTGGGCCTGAAAGTTATGCACCATAACTCATGTTGCCTGAAGGAAGGGAACGAGGTGCAACATACTTGCTATGGGAATTGCGCCCCCGCACGATTACCTGAAGGAATATACTCACTCCTTTACGGCTAGGGGCGTCACAGCCGCACCAGAGGCCCCGCCCTCTGGGTACTTAAGCGGCTTGCACCCCTCCATCTTTCTCCAAAATTGCACTTCACCGAGCTTTCAGCATTGAAAAGGGCCAGATATGTTGCACCTCGTTCCCTTCCTTCAGGGAACATGAGTTATGGTGCATAACTTTCAGTTCCCTTTCAGTCGGTCTCTCGGTGCAACATACTTGCTATGGGAACGTAATCCATTCACGCCCTTGAAATGCTCAGCAAAGTGCATGTAGAACATCCGTCCTAAAAGACAGGCATCTCCCAGCTACCTTCTGCAGGGAATGCAGAAAGCACATGCTAAGAGGAAAAAATGCCAAATGTAAAAAACACCAACGTGATGTTTCCACTGGGCATATATATATACACCAACTAGAGACAGCTTAAGCATGCTTCATCAGTGTGAATACTTATCATCTCCTTTTCCCATTGGAACATCCTGAGAAACAGGAGGAAAAATGGACCCACCATGTCACAAGAAATTGGGTGACAGATGTGGAGGTAGAAAACCCAAGCCAAGCACAGGGTAACCTCTCAGGTCCTTGTTAACTTTGGAATGTTGTTGTTGTTTGTTTTGGGACAAAGCAACCAAAGCCTTAGGCTCTCAGCCAGATCCCTTCAGAGGCCAGGCTGAAAGTTGCCATAACTCTGGACGTGGGTGTAGAAGCTGTCCACGCGCCTGAGTCAGTAGGTCCCTGTGAGAAGGCAATTGCCATGGTATCCCAGATAGCATTGAAATCAGTTCCGGGAACCATGTTTTCTGTGGCCACCTGGGGGCAGTGACGTGCGGTCAGGGGCGGCAAGTGAGGCCACGCCTCCCCTGTCATCATGGAAAGAAAAAAAATTAATTGAAAAAATAAATGTAATTATTGTCTTTATCCTTGTACTATAAACTTATTTTACTAAAAACTAAACCAGTTTTAAGTTGATTTTTATTCAAAATCGCCGATTTTTCTTATTTAGCGTTCAAATACTGAGATGAGACGTGCAGACCTGCGCAGAGAGGCACCGGCTGCTTCACTTCAGATTGCGCAATCACTCCGCTGACGTGCTGCAGCTGTGAGCGATTTGGGAAGGCAGGAAAATTCCTGCCTCTTTTATGTCGCTATTAAAATGTCCAAATACTTTTGCTATATAAACTACATTTCTATAGTTTAGCTGGTGAATATAATGTCTCGTGTTTTTGTCTAAAACTGTATCTGTGCGCTGAACGATCTCATAAAACGGCTGTGAAGGTGTCCAGTTACATCCACACACACACACACACACACGCGGCCAGCCTCTGGAGGCGGGGCTACTGAGCTCAGGGTTCTGTTTCAGCCTAGCGCTGCAGGAGGAAAAGTGACAGCGCAAACAGAGCAAAAAGAGTAACTTTTCACAATCTACAAATATCTAGAACATTAAACACTTAACTAAAAGTTTTAGTATTTTGTTAACAATTTAGTTTTGATCATTTTTAAACATCAGCACAGAGTTTACATTTTTAACATGATTTCCCAAAACATTCCACAATTCAACTCCCTGTATTGAAATAAACTGTCCCTTCAAACTAGTCCTTGGCTTTGCAAAAATGTCAGTTCCCTTTAGACTGTAGCAGCTTTCTCTCTTAACAAAATACATTTGAACATTTGAGGGTTCTATTACTAACAAAATATTATAGTCCACCAAATCATTAAACTTCAGTACTTTGAGTTGTTTAAATAATATATTATATGACATTAAGGCTTTCTTGTAATAATTCTCACAGCTCTTTTCTGTAAAATAAAAATAGATTTTGTTATAGTTTAATTTAATTTATAAGTAAAAGTAAGAAAAATATTTTTTTCTCCAAATTAAATGTGCTTTTATGTGTGCTACAGTTTGTATGTGTAAAGATTGCTGATATCCTGGGGTCTTGGGCTTTGATCGCCCCTCCGTCTGTCTCGGGCTTTGGGGGGACGGGTCTCTGATGCTTCACAGTCGCTACTAAATGTTCTATTGGAGGAACCTCATTCACTTATGCATGCTCACAACCACACACAAATGGATGCAGGGATGTATAGTAGATGTATGTAGATGGGTATATAAATGAATATAAATATATATGTATGTATATTGTATATATATTTGTAGGTATGGGTATGTGTATTTATAGAAATATTTGCAAGGTCATGAATATTATCAGTCTTTATGCTTGTATGTTTCGTTGTTGTGTTCTGTCATGTGCTTTGCAGGATTGTGGACGGAGGTTTGGTGTGTTTGCCTTGTGCTCTTTCTGTGGACAATTGTTGTTTTGTTGTTTTGTTTTGTTGTCTCACTTTCTCTTTTCTTTCTTTCTCTCTAAAAAAAAAAAAATAAATAAAAAAAAAATAAAAAAAAATAAATAATAAAAAAAATAAAAAAAAAAAAATACATATTGGAGTGAGAGGATGGCTATAAGGTGTGAAGGGAGGCCATCTATAAATGGAAAAAAAAAANNNAAAGATTGCTGATATGAGATTTTAAACACAACCTGTTAACTGCTGCCAATCAAATGGTGAATAAACTACTCTGTAGGGTTCATGTATTATAAAAGAAGAAAATAATGATATCCAAAGTATCCAAAGCGCTGAAGAAGCTATGGCAGACAGAAGCTAAAATGTGGAGAACATTTTTTGTCTGTTTTCTATTATACATATGGAAAAAAAACTGCACAGTGCCTCACCAGCCATGAACCTCACCGCACGTCACTGCCTGGGGGCTATGAGAATCAAGGAGAGAGCTCCCTGACGTACCTGTTCCAATGTTGCCCCGATCAGAGGGACAGGTGGAAAGGCATAGTAGAGCACCACTGCAGGCCAATCATGTGCCAGAGCATCCATACCCAATGGAGCATCTACTTCCCTCAAGGAGAAATAAAGGTCACAGTGTGAGCTAGCCTTCAGGTCCACAGAGGCTTTCCCAAATCATGACCAGACCTGTTCCACAATCCGTGGGTTCAGGCTCCATTCTGATGCCAAAAGAGGTCCTCTTGTAAGGGTGTCCGCTCCATAATTTAGTTCACCAGGGACATGAGTCACCCTAAGTGACAAGATTCTTGGAGCACACCATGTGAACATCCTTTACGCCAGTCCTAGGAGGGCCTGGGACCTTGTCCCTCCCTCTCTGTTGATGAAGGACACTGTGGTCCTGTTGTTTGATTTCACCAGGATGTGTTGTCCAGCAATCAAACCTTTGTTGAAGAAGTATTTTAATGACAGAAATACAGCCAACAACTCCAGGAAGTTGATATGTAATCTTGCTTCCTGTTCATTCCAAAGGCCGCGGGCGTTCTGATTTTTACAGATCGCCCCCCATCCTGTTTTTGAGGCGTCCGTCGTGATGACCACACGAAATGACACCCTTCACAATGAGACCCCTTCCGTGAAAATGGACAAATCTCTCCAGGGTTCCAGGGCCTCCAGGTACTCTGGATCTATCCTAACCTTCTCTGCCTGATTAGGCAGGTCAGGCTGTATTCGTTGGTTTAGCCATAGCTGCATGGGCCGCATTTTCAGTAATGCGTGTGGCACATAGGTAATGGCTGCCGCCAAGAGGCCCAACAGGCGTTGACAGGTTTTCATAGGGACCCGTTGGTCCAGTTTAAATCTTTCCAGGTAACGGCGAATGGAGGAAACTCATTCCATCGAGAGCCATGCTCTGTATTGGACGTGTCGATCTGTACTCCCAAAAATACGGTAACCTGTGATGGAGTCAAATCGCTTTTTTGTAGGTTTATGACAAACCAAGAGATTCCAGGTGAGAAATCACCCTATAGGAGTGTGACTGGGCCTGCTTTCTGCTTTCAGCCAGAATCAGCAGGTCATCTAGGTAATTCATGACCCTGAGTCCTTGATTCCTAAGAGGGGTCAGGGTTGCATCCAGACATTTAGTAAATGTACACGGAGCAGTCTTTAAACCAAAGGGTAAAGCTTTGAATTCATAAGCGTTTCCCTCGAAGGCAAAGCGGAGGAACTTTCTGTGTTTCCTCCATACGCCTATATGGAAAAAGGCTTCTTTTAAATCCACTGTACACGTGTAGTCTCCAGGTCTCATAGACTGGAGGACTTGCCGCAGTGTAAGCATCTTGAACTTAAATGTTTTAATCCTCTTGTTGAGAGTCCTGAGATCCAGAATCGGTCTCAGGGAATGATCCTTTTTGGGCACCAGGAAGTATTTACTGTAGTGGCCAGAGCGTAGCTTGCGTCCTGAGACCAAGCTAATCACTCCCTTTTGCAGCATTGTTGAGACTTCCTCCCTCAGCACGTGTGCATGTGTAGGGTTAATTTTAGATTGCAGCACCCCTGTGAAGCGGGGCGGTCTCTTTGAGAACTGCAACTTGAGCCCGTGACGTATCGTTGTCATGACCCAATCATTCGGTAGACACTCCTTCCAGGTCTACGCATGCGCGCTGAGGCTGGAGGGCATGTTGAATTGCTGCTCGTCGTGTTTTAGCGCCAGAGGGTTGACTTTTGACCCCTCTTGCACTCTTTTGAGCAGGCTGGTCGGCCCGACAGAAGATATCGCGAGATCTGGCCGTCTCTGGCAGATCTCGTGTACCCTACTACGGTTCATAGTTTGACCACATGGTTTGTTTATAAAAATGGGACTCGAGTCAAGAACCAGGGTAGTCTGTGCTTTGGTACTTTTATTTTTGTACATGTCTGAAACAGTGTTTGTTTTGTTTACACATGCAATATTCGAGTCATGTTTGGTGCGCGCACACATGCCACTCGCTCCTCGTAGTTTTTTTACAAGGGGAGACTGGGCTCAAGAGGTTAGGATCCCATACCACGTGGGCGGGCAAACCTGTAAAATTATCAGTTCATCCTGTTTCGTCAGGTTCGAGTCTGTTTTCCACATTGGGTCACTGAAGAGGTCCTTGGCCGGTACTGGAAGGTTTCACCGCCTCCAGCGGGTCTCTTCCGTGGTAGGCCATGCATGTCTTCCTTTAGGGGTGCAAAGCTTTTCCTCTGCAACCCGGAGAGGGAGGGCTTCCGCCTGTTTGCGTCTTTGTTCCAGCCTGGCCTGGACGTGTTCTAGGGCTCCCCCGAAGAGTCCCGTTGACTCGATCGGGTGCAGGAGGAAAGTGGACCTCTGGTTTTCTGGAAGGTCTGACAGAGTTAGCCAAAGATGGCGCTGGGCGACAATTATTTCCGCCATTGCCTTGCCTTGGGAAATGGCCATTGTCCCTATCATGCGGAGTACGAGGTCCGAGGCACGGCGGACCTCCTCCATGGCTTCTGTTACGGCCTGCTCGTCTTTTGTTACCTGGATATGTTGGAGTTTTTCAGCCAGGTATGCTTGCACCATGGTCGATGCATTCATTGCGTGAGCCGCAAGGCCCTGAGCCTTGTAGCACTTCTCGAGTTGTTTCTCCGAAGCGCGGCAGGCCCTGTTGGGTAGCGTGAGTTTCGTCCCCGTGGTTGTGGGGGCCAGTTGAGCCACCAGAGTCTCCTCTATCAAGGGTGCGTTGGCGAGGCCTGCTGTCTCCATTCCCGCGACGTCAAGGAGTCGGGATAATGGCAGCATGATGGAAGCTCCGGGTTCCGCCCAGGAGCGTTTGAGCTCCATGAGGAAGTCCGGAAAAATGGGCATTTTCTGCGACGTTGTTGGCTGTTTCGCGTAGAAGTAGCTTCCCGCTAGCCTCGTAGCCTGTTGGCGAGGCGTGGGGTCTGGCCACGTGACCTGCAGGGCATCTGCCGCCCTATGGCACAGGTCGAACAGGGCAGGTACCGACAAGTCCGGTTCCGGTAAGATTTGCACCAAGTTCTGGGAGGAATCAGCAGTTTCTCCATTGTGACCAAATTCGGCGTCTTGGTCGGACACTTCAGGCATCGAGTCCTTGGCGGCAACTGAGGAGGCCAACATGTTTTCTTCTCTGACTCGGCCGTTGCATTTCCAGGTCCACATTGTCGGGCTCCGGTTCAAGAGCGAGCACTTTAGTGCGACGTGCGACCTTCAGCGCCGCGTTTCTAGCCATGGATTTGGCCAACGCGTAAGCCCGTCGTTTCCTCACTACTGCTGACATTCGACAACAGTGAAAGCAGGAGTTGGGGAATTCCAGCGCTTTCCTCGCGTGCAGAATCCCCAGGCAGACAGGACAGGTCTCGTGGGTGACCATCGCTGAGAGGGAGTAGCTGCAGCCGCTGGGGCATGGGCGCGAGCGAGGACTTGTCGTCTTGGTTTTCCTCCTCCTTTTCCTCCGTTGTCCCTTCTCGGGAGCCATGTCCGGCGAGAAGCGTCAAAGTTGTTCCTAGTTTTCTTTTGTTTGAATCCGTTTTCTCCATCGTCTTGCTTACGCTGGTTAGCCTGCTATTGATAGCAGGAGGCTGTGACGCAGTTGGCGCTGTCGAGCGAAAAAGCTGCGGAAAAGAAGAAAACTTCGAAGGTGAGTAGAAAAACGTTGGACTAGCTTTCGCCAGCCTAGCAATACGCAGGAAAATTTCTTTGTACGCTCAGTGTAGGAAGCAAGCTCACCTCAGTCGAGCGATGCGACAACAGAGAAGTCCCACGAAGTCCAGGTGTTAAGCGAGGTGAAGGGCAAAAAAGAGAAAGATGGAGGGGCGCAAGCCGCTTAAGTGCCTAGAGGGCGGGGCCTCTGGCACGGTGGTGACGTCCCTAGCCTTAAAGGCGTGAGTATATTCCTTCAGGTAATCGCGTGGGGCGCAATTCCCATAGCAAGTATGTTGCATTGAGAGATCGACTGAAAGGGAACTTGTTTTAACTCGTGATGTGACTGTTAGTATCTTGAATTTGGTGACAATGTGTTTTCAGACCACATGCCATTGCCAGTCCAGTTTGAATTCACCCTCCCCTTCTTACTCCTAAGCCATGCATTCCTACATGTCTCAGCCGGGCAATTAACCACTTCACTGCTGCACGTTTCACAGATGTTTACAACTCTGAAATTATAATTCAGCCCCCGGTGTTTCTCTCATCCACTGAGGAGCTGACATCCCAGTTAAACTCTGTTTGTTTAAAGGCTCTGGATAATGTTGCTCCTGTTAAATCTAGAAAATAAAAACTCAAGAGCAGAACCTGGGCTGAATGACATCACCAAGGCCGTTAGGCAGCAGGAGGGCAGAGTGCAAATGGAGAAAAGACAGGCTGCAGGTCTCTTTTCAAATACTAAAAGAGAGTTGGTGTCATTATCAGAAAGCAGTACAAACTGCTAAATCCCAATACATTTCTGATATCATTGCTTCAAACTCTCACAATCCACGAGTTCTGTTCTCCACCCTAAACTCTGTTCTCCACTTCACTGAACCATCACTTCTTGAAGCCTCAACTGAGCTGTACGAGAATGTCCTACATTTCTTTTTAGAAAAAATTGCCACCACCCATAATCTCATTTCTCCTCCAACTCATGATCCATCCATCTCACCTCAATCTGTTGCTGTATTTGACCATTTTAAGCCAATCTCTCTCTCTTCTCTAGAGCAGGTCATGTGCAGCTTGAAACCTTCTGGTTCCCCCTTTGATGTGTTCCCCCGTCGGCTACTAAAGGAGGTTTTTCCTACTCTAGGTCCCTCCATTATTGCTATTGTAAATAGCAGTTTATCCACTGGCATGGTGCCAAAAACATTAAAACATGATGCTGTTCAACCTCTCCTGAAAAAACCAAACCTTGACCCCTCTGTAGTATTCAACTTCAGGCCAGTCTCCAGACTCCCATTTGTTTCTAAACTTCAGGAGAAAATAGTTGAGTCTCAGTTGAAGTGCTTCCTGGAGGATCACGCTATCCTTGAGTTATTCCAATCTGGCTTTAAACCTCTCCACAGCACTGAAACTGCCATACTGAATGTTTTTAACAACATTTTCTTATCCACAGACAATGGTGACTCTGTGCTGCTTGTCCTATTGGACCTTACATCTGCTTTTGATACCACTGACCATGAGATCCTCATTGCTAGGTTGGAGCAGTGGGTGGGCATCACAAGGTCTGCTCTCGATTGGTTCAGACCCTACCTCACTGACAGATCCTTTTTTGTTTCCAACAAAGATTTTAGTTCTGCAGTGGTAGCACTTAAACAGGGGGTTCCGCAGGGGTCCATGTTGGGTCCTCTCCTATTCTATTTATACCTGCTGCCACTTGGTGCTATTTTCTGGAAACACAACATACCTTTTCACTTCTACGCTGATGACTGTCAAATTTACTTTTCCCTAAGACAAAATTTTACATTCTCTATTCAACCTCTGCTCGACTGCCTGACTGACATCAGGGTCTGTATGGCTTTAAATTTCTTAAGTTTCAATGAAAAGAAGTCTGAAGCCATGTTGTTCCCTCCCAACGACACAATCACGAACCACTTTTCATTCATCCAACCTTTATTTATACAGATACATCACATTGAGCCTCGAAGACTCATTTACAAGTGAGATCTGCTTAGACAGACAAAAGTAATGAAATTAGACACATTAGGAAATGGAGGCGAAAAAATTCCTATTAAAATCTTTCTTCGTGCCTGAGGAAAAAAATTCTAATATTAAAAAACACCTTGCACAAATAAGCACATAGTGACGTAAACGTTCTGCAGAGGGGGAGGGAGGGGGAGACACCGAGAACAATGAGCAATGTTCATAGAAGCTCTTGAGGGCACTGTAAGAGTTCTGATAAGGATAGAACAATCAGCCAGCTCCCTCCGATGAGATCCGTAAACATTCTGGAGGTATGTCGAGGAATGGCCAAGGTCAACACTAATGAGAATCCAAGAGTCCTGAAATGATGAAAGAATGTTTATTCACACTGCATTGACCTTTCTGCTCTAGCCCTGTCAGAAAAACAGAATCGCAAATCTGGGAGTGATAATGGATCCTTCCATGAAACTCAACAGTCATGTAAACATGATTGTTAAATCCTGTTTTTCCCATCTGAGGCGACTGTCTAAGCTGAAGCCCATATTATCCAAAAATAACCTGGAGACAGTAATTCAAGCATTTATTACATCTAGGCTTGATTACTGCAATTCACTCCTGTTTGGTATCAGTCAGACCACCATTGCACGGTTACAACTGGTCCAGAATGCAGCAGCTCAATTTTTAACCAGTATAGGCAAAAGAATGCACATTACACCGGTCTTGGCCTCCCTGCACTGGCTACCGGTTCATCTCCAAATCCAGTTCAAAATTCTCTTGTATATCTACAACTCGTTGAATAGTCTCGCCCCCCATCTCTCTGATTTGCTACACCCGTATGTCCCACCATGTGCTCTGAGGTCAGCGGACCAGTTACTTCTAACAGTTCCATGATCTTGTTTTAAGCAGAGAGGTGACAGGGCCTTCTCTGTAGCAGGCCCAAGACTCTCGAGCGAGTTACCTCTGCTCGTCAGACAGGACCCCTCACTCTCCGTTTTCAAATCCCGTTCAAAGACACACTACTATTCCATTGCTTTCAACACCTGATGATCTGCGTTTGGCCATTATATTTATTATCTGCGGCAATTTTATGCCTATATTCTGGGTTTTTTTGGTACTTCATTTTGTATGTTGCCTATGTGTTGCCTGTTGTTTGTTTGTTTTTACAGCAATTTGGTTGGCCTTGTCACTGTTTTAAGTGCTCTCTATATAAAATGGTATGTATGTTATATGCAAGTACAATATTACTCTGTTTGTGCCGGGAGACTGGATCTTTGGGATGAACCAGTCTTTGTCATAATATATTTTGGGGTTGAAAAGCCACTGGGATGTTGTGTTTAGAAAATAAGTGTCTCAGTTTCTCTGAAACTCTCGCAACATACGGAATGACGACTGTTCTGGGTTCTTCCTTTTCACCTGATGCCTGGCTGGAGTCCTGTTTTGGTTTCTTCTCTGCTTTCAGGAATGCCCAGATAGGATATCCACATTTCTCAAGAGCCTGACTGACTTTGTGGATAAGGTGAGGGATGTCATCATGGAGACTGATGAAACAATGGTCTCTTTTGATGTCACATCACTCTTTACGTGCATTCCTGTTGATGAGGCAGTAGAGGTGGTCTGTTTAAGGTTAAAATCAGACACCACTCTGAGCAACAGGACCACACTTTCCACAGAGCAACTGTGTCAACTCTTGAAACTGTGCCTGCAGTCAACCTACTTCACATATGGGGAGCAATATTATAGGCAGAAACATGGGTGTGCTATGGGGTCTCCAGTTTCTCCTATTGTTGCCAACCTGTACATGGAGGAGGTAGAAAAGACAGCCTTGACGTTCCTTTTCAGGGAGACCACCAAGTCATTGGTTCAGATATGTTGATGACACCTGGGTTAAAATTAAATCTCAGGAAGTCCAACATTTCACTGATCACATCAACTCTGCGGATAAATATATCAAGTTCACACGAGAAGATGTAAAAAAAAATGTCAGGCTTGCTTCCTTGGACTGTGAGGTCTCAGTTTCTGATGAGGAAATTTGCAAACTGAGGTGTACCACAAACCCACCCACACAGACCAGTATTTACAGTTTGACTCCCATCATTCTCTGGAGCACAAGTTAGGAGTCATCAGGACTCTGTATCACAGAGCAGACAGCGTCCCCACTAACTCACTAGTTCACTATTTGTGAACAGACTAGATCAATTTATAGATAAACAAAATATTCTAAGCAACAGTCAGTATGGGTTCAGAGCAAAAAAACTCCATCAATGGCTCTCATGGAATTAATGGAAAAAATAACTACTGCTGTCGATCAAAAACAATATTGTGTCAGTATTTTTGTTGATTTAAAAAAAAGCATTCAATACTATTGATCACACCATTCTCCTTGAAAAATTGAACAAATATGGTATTAGAGGACCAGCATTACAGTGGGTATCTAGCTATTTAAAAGACAGGAAACAATTTGTACAAATAAATGATGTAAGATCTGACCTCTGTAATATCACATGTGGAGTTCCCCAAGGCTCTGTACTTGGACCAAAGCTATTTATTTTATATGTGAATGACTTGGTAAATGTGTCAGGACTCCTTAAATGTGTACTTTTTGCTGATGATACCACATTTTTCTGTTTAGGTGAAGATATAGAACAAATGTTGGAATTGATAAAGACAGAATTTGTCAAAATACAAACTTGGTTTAAAATCAATAAATTATCATTAAATCTAGAAAAAACTAATTACATGATATTCAGTAATAAAAAGAAAACTGTTGATGTTCCACTCAAAATTGAGGGTGTTGAGATTTGTAGAGTGAGTGAGGTGAAGTTTTTGGGTGTTATCATTGATGACAAACTGACATGGAAACAACACATAAATTCTGTAAGAATAAAAATAGCTAAATCGATTGCAGTACTGTACAAAGTCAGAGACCTATTGAATGATAAAGCTCTGTATTTGTTGTATAACACAATCATTGTTCCACACTTAATCTATTGTATTGATGTTTGGGGGAAAGCGTGTAAAACAATCACAAAGCCTATTTTTGTATTACAGAAAAGAGCTGTAAGAATTATCACTAGAAAACATTACCGTCATCCATCTAGTACATTATTTTATCAACTGAAGTTATTGAAGTTCCATGATTTGGTAGATTATAATATTTTATCAGTTATGTATAGGGCTCAGAATAACGCTTTACCTTTAAATATCCAAATGCATTTTGTTAAAAGACAAAGTTGTTATAACCTTAAGGGAACAGAGATGTTTGTAAAACCACAATTCAGAACTAGTTTGAAGGGACGTTCTACCTCAATCCAGGGAATTAGATTATGGAATGGCTTGGAGAATGTAGTTAAAAATGCCAAGTCAATGTTTACATTTAAGAAAATGATCAAAATGAATTTGTTAAAAAAAAATATATGAAATGACGTAATGTGTATTGTATTAGTTAGAAAATTAGAAAGAGTTAGTCATTTTGTACTGTTGGTGGAAGATTATTATTGTTTAATCTGATTGTTTGAAAAAAGGGGCAGATATAATAAGATTTATTCTTCTTTCTGCTACCTTTCATTTTTTTATATTTTGTACGTTATCATTTATGGGATTGTCTTGTATTGTGTTTCTTTTGTAAAAAAATTAACAAATTTAATAAACGTAAACATAAACTCAGGATCCAGACAGAAGGAGAAATCACACACAAAACAGGCTCTAGAGAAATGTGGATATCCTAACTGGGCCTTCCTGAAAGCAGAGAAGAAACCCAAACAGGACTCCAGCCAGCCATCAGGTGAAAAGAAGGAACCCAGACCAGTGGTCATTCCGTATGTTGCGGGAGTTTCAGAGACATTGAGACGTTTATTTTCTAAACACAACGTCCCAGTGGCTTTTAAACCCCAAAATACATTACGGCAAAGACTGGTTCATCCCAAAGATCCAGTCCCCCGGCACAAACAGAGTAATATTGTGTATGCTGTTCAGTGTCAGGAGGGCTGTGATCAGTCTTATATCGGGGAAACTAAACAGCCACTGGCCAAAAGGATGGCCCAGCACAGAAGATCAACATCATCAGGTCAGGACTCTGCAGTCTACACTCATCTCCACGCCAGCGGTCACTCTTTCAAGGATGAAGATGTTCACATCCTTGATAGAGAGGAACGATGGTTTGAGAGAGGAGTAAAGGAGGCCATCTTTGTGAAAAGAAACCGTCCATCATTAAACAGAGGTGGAGGCCTCCGTGTTGAACTGTCCCCCTCTTACAATGCTGTTATTAATAGTATAACTCAGGCCCTGTACACACGTAGCCTGGTGTTTGAAAAAAAAATATCTGCGCAAAAAAAATATCTCCGTACATAAATACGGATATTTAAAATGTTTGTCTACATGTCCCCATTTATTTTTACCACAGAGTGTTGTAAAGAATATGCCGAACCCATAGGTGGCAGTGTAGTACAGTCACAACCCTTCAAAGCAACAACTTCCTGTTATTATTTCTTTCTTTTTTTTTGTTCGTTTGTGTGGACAGACCACGAGGTTGAACTACTATTAAATACCGTGTTGGAGTACAAAGTTAATAAAACGCAGGAAAATGTCGACTGGGAATCATGTCCGACTGGGAATCATGGCAGGGCAGGTATGTTGTGTTAGCACTTTTTTTAGAGCATTGTGACGTCAGCACCGCTCCAGCTGCCGCAGAAATACGCAAATCTCTGGTTCTGAAAGTCCACACGCAAACCCGAAAGCGGAGAATTCTCAAATCTCCACTTTGGTCTGAGTTTTTTTATTATCCGTTTATAGTTACATCAACCAGAGTTCACGTATGGATGAAAGGCCAAACCGCATGATAAACTATTCGGTTTTACTGATATCCGGCTATGTGTGTATAGGACCTCAGTCCCTTGTGAATAGCAAACAACCATCAGGGTGCTAATGATCCATCGTTAGGCTGATGGTCCTCCTTAATCATGTGAGCAGCTGGTTTTGGCTGTCAGCAGCAAACTGGTTGATCCACTATGAGAAGGTGCTATTTATAAGACTGAGCTGAATACAGCACCTCAGCCTGAATAAGTCTTTTGGACAAATGACAAAATGTTTCTACAATTTTTGTTTTGTTTTGTTTTGTTTTTTGAATGTCCAGAGGAATAGACTTACCGGTAACTTTTTTAGATGTTTCTGTCTGTATTTTCTATTCACGTGGGTTTTTTTGTAACCTGTTTAAGTAAATTTGCTTCTGTTTTCCTTTCTGATATTTTTCCTCAGATACTGTCTTGCCTGACACACCTGCTGTTCATTTTTAACCATCTCATCTCCAATCACTCATCAATCAACCCTCCCAGCAAATATACTGTAAGTTCCCTGTCTTTGCTGACTCTGTTAAATTCTCACATGCATAACCTCTGATTAGCCTGGGATTTTTCTATTGCTTATTAAATTGACCTTTTGTTTTACCTTGTAATTCTGCCTGCCTAACTCCTTATCACCTGATTAAAGCACTATTGGGTCTTCAGAAACCCTAACAATCTTTTAAGGACTGTATATAAAAATAGCTTTTCAGAGAAGCTGAATATCAGAAGTAAATATGGGCAGAGGTTCATCAGTCAGTGAAATACTGTATACAAATACGTAGTGGAATAATTTCAGATATTATTCCTTAACAAAAAAATGGGAAGATAAGAACAAGACTGACTGCCAATATTGGATGCATGTGGTTTTAGGGTTCTCAAGGAGCACTGCAATAAAACAGGCTCTAAATATGTTTTGGTCATCACTTCATGGGCTCAGGAACACTTTGATTAATTCATCCATCCATTATCTTTACCCACTTCATCCTTTTCAGGTTGCGGGGGTCACTGGTGCCCATGTCCAGATATTACTGTGCGAGAGGCAGGTGACACCCTAGACTGGTCTCCAGTTCATCACAAGGACACATAGATACAAACAACCATTCACTCTCTTACTCTCACCTAGGGACATTTTAGTTACCAGTTAGCCAAACATACATGTTTTTGGTCTGCTGGAGGAAACCAGAGTGCCTGGAGAAAACCCACGCATGCACAGAGAGAACATGCAAATTCCACCCAGAAAGGCTCCCAGACTGGGATTTGAACTGGGGCTACCTGTTTGCTGAGAGGGAGCAGCTCTACTAACTGTGCCACCATGCTGCCCACTTTCACTAATCAGTTTGTGTAAATATAGATTGCCATGCCATCACAAATTCAAGAACAAGTGATAATATATGGAAAATTTAAAACTTCTGGTAGTTGCACTTATGTTCATATAGTTGATCTAGTATTATAGGTCTAGTATTGTAGTATAGGTTGAGTGCTAAATATGTTGATGTGATTTACAATGATCTTGGCTGCGTACCAAATTTACCAAAGGAGTCGCCAAATCATATTCGGTGCTGCTTATAAGACTGAGTTTGCATGCAGCTCAGACCGAAGAAGTCTTTCGGATAAAAGACAAAATGTTTCAACACAGAAGAATCTGTCCAGAGGACCTGATTCAACCGTGTTAGATTTGAGCTAACTAGTTTTCGATTTATTTTTTATGAACATGAGATGAACATCCTGAAATATACTGTCAGAGTTGCAAAGGGCATGCATTGTGTGGTGTATCGAGACTCACGCAGGCGGCCGAGGTTGCTTGACTGCCGAGAACGTAGGTCTTCTGTGGAACGGTGGATCCCAGATGCTGAACTAGGGCTGCGACTCAGATTACCGGTAACTTGTGGACTGCGATCTGATGGAGCAGCAGCAATAGATGTAAGAACCATTAATGAAGAAGGGATTTCAAGGTTAGAGGTGTAACAGTTAGTGATAAACAAAGTACAGGAACCATTATGATGAACATTACGGTATTCAGACAACTAGAGTTAGTGCATTGGTAAAATGAAATGGAAACACTTAACAAATGCATACTGGATGATGTGTTGGAGGACTTTCCTATGTCTGCCAGTGAGCGGTGGATTGGTTTCTTGGTCTGGTGACGGTGTTTCCTGAGCAGGACAAAAATAATCTTTTCCTTCAGATCCTGAGGAATGAGACCATCAGCTATCTGTTGATCCACAATCTCCTCTGAAAGAAAAATTTACAGCGCAGTTGTACACACATGGTATCTCAGTTTACATGAACAATATATATTATTGGTTATATCAGAGTCAGAGAGTCAGAGAGTCTTTATTGTCATTTGCACCGCATGTGGTACATGTGATGAAAACGAGATTATGTACACGGGGTCCCAGTTACATCCAACAACAAATGCAAGAGAAAAACAGTAATAACATCTAGAATTAACTAAGAAAAACATCAACTAGTAATACACTAAGCTTAATATAGTGGGAATAAACAGCAGCACGAACATGAGTTTGTATGAGCAGATGGTCACAGATGAACACAGATGAACACAGCAACAAGAAAACAGATCAGCATCAGCACAATGTGATATTTTGCAGTGTTTATTTTTTATTTTATTTTTATTTATTCATGAGTCTAACAGCCTCAGGGTAGAAGCTGTTCCTCAGTCTAGTGGTTCTACACTTGATGCTCCTCAACCTCCGTCCTGAGGGGAGTGGGGCAAAGAGTGAGTGTGCTGGGTGAGTGAGGTCTTTCATGATGCAGGTGGCTCTTTTCCTGCATCTGGAGGTGTAAATGTCTGTGATTGTGGGGAGACTGACTCCAACAGACTTCTGTGCAGCCTTCACCACTCTCTGTAGAGCTTTCCTCTCTTCAACTGTGCAGCCTCCATGCCACACGTTGATGCTGGAGCACAGGACGCTCTCCACTGCACACCTGTAGAACGAGGTGAGAACTGGGCTGCTCAGACCAGCACGTCTCAGCCGTCTGAGGAAGTAGAGTCTCTGATGACCTTTCTTGATCAGGCTGGTGGTGTTGTTGCTCCAGCTGAGGTTATCATTCATGTGTACACCCAAGTATTTGTAGCTGGAGACCACTTCCACTGCAGACCCACCTATTTTCAGTGGGGCGTGGGTGTGTTTGTTCCTTCTGAAGTCCACAATCATCTCCTTTGTCTTCTTCACATTCATGTGAAGATTATTCTCTTTGCACCAGCTCTCCAGGTGTTCCACCTCCTGTCTGTAGCTGGACTCATCATTGTTTGTGATGCATCCCACCACCGCTGTATCATCTGCAAACTTAACAATATGACAGCCTGGAAGTGTGGCTGTACAATCATATGTGAGCAGAGTGAACAGAAGAGGGCTCAGCACACATCCTTGAGGAGAGCCAGTGCTGAGGGTTGTGGTGGAGGAGGAGAAGTTGTGGATCTTATATATATTGGGACTTTATCAAACTGAGGAAAAACACTGTAAAGCATAGTGGAACAAGCAATATACAGGAAATAAACTTCACAAATACAAAAATAAGTAGGAAAAATCAACCCAGAAACATTAAACTGAAAATGTACAGATTGCATAGCATTGATACTGATGAATACTAAGAACAACAGTGAATAATCTGATCTAAGAAGAAGAGGAAATTGGTCAGGATGTTCAGGGGCAACCAAAAACGTCAAGCCTGAACTGGAAACGGTTGGAACATTAGCATCATGCTCCACAGTGAAACAAGTTGACATTGTTATAGTCTGATAGAGTGTTGACCAAGAAGTTCCTGCTCTGAAAGCAAATCCTTCAAGCTGCAATGAAATTTGCCATGAAATGTGGCTGGAGAAGTCAAGGTGTGGCATGTAAACCTAAGAACACTTTACCAACTGTTGAGCATGGTGGTGGTATCATCATGTTGTGGTACTGATGTAGGGTACTGAACAAATAATGTAATAATATAGAAGAACTATCTCCGAAGCCAACAACATCAACAGGTCAGGGGCTAGACTGTTGAAACATGGACACAACTGTTTGTTCCAACAGGACAATGATCCTGAACATACTTCAGAATTGGTTTTTGAATTGACAATCAGAGCAACATTGTTTCTAAAATGACCTTCCCAAAGACTTGACCTTATACTTGTTTGTGTTTGTTTCAGGAAACAACCCCTGCCTGCCATATGGAGTGGACAATTAGTGGGCAAGGTGCAACTTTTAATCAAACATTAGTGGCATTTCAAATATAATTTGTGACAAAGGAAATGTTAAGAAATTAAAACACTTATGGGAAACAAATATGACCAATTACCAGCAATGCAAACTAAGCTCTGGCTGCAATTGCATATGGACAGAATCACTCTTAGCAGCAGGGAACCTGACTGACACCATAATGCACTATAATGTTTTTTTAAGCTGTCAGTATTTCTAAAGCAGTGTAAAATGAATATGTGTTGTAAATAAAAATACATTTTGGGGGTGTAAAAAACTATCTACATGGTAAATGATAAACCACTTTCTTATTTCTAACCTTAACTTTTCTGAGGACAAAAGAAACACAACACATATTAGATTATTTTAGATTTATCTTGGTAAATTTGGATTTTGATTGGTCATCAAACTATGCATGAATCTGTCCCGATACTGTACTCAACTTCAGATATTACTTCTGCAGAATATTTCATTTGTGTTGATGACTGTGTTTTACTTTGTATTCATTAATTTATATCCCCCGTGTGACTCACCCACAATCTGTGGTAGCGAGTAGCCCTCCAGATCAAGCAAAACACTCCCTGTCTGCAGACAGGTCCTCAGCTCAAAGAGGCTGTGAAGCGTCAGCGTGGAGACATGAGGCTTGCTCCATCTTTCTCCTCCCTCCTCCACCTTCTCCTCAAATTTCACCCACCTTAAAAAAAGGGAAAACATTAGTTTGGAGTCTGAAAATCAATAAAAACTATGTTTAGTTATATTGAATATTGTTTATATACAAACTGTATATACTTTATACATTT
>JBBPBX010010415.1:33095-43830 GCA_038048925.1 Garcialebias charrua
CCCTCTTTCCTCACGTTTTTCTTTTCCTTATCTAAACAAAAAGGGCAGCGCTTCACACACATCATGCAGTCTCAGACACCCCCATCTACCCATGTTGTTTTCTTTGGACGGCTATACTGAAATGTAATTTTGTTGTGCTTCTGTGCAATGACAATATAGGTTGATTCTGATTCTGAAGACAAAAGCTTCACAAGAAATATAATTTTTTTTTTTCCAAAACACATATTGAGGACAATTTGAAACAATTTGAAAATGATTGATGTGTTGTTTGTTTGTGTGTGTGTTTTCAGAGTTGGACCCAGGAATGCAGACAAACACAGAGGCACTCAAGTAAAATGTAAAAATGTATTAAAGAAAAGGGAAGAACAAACAGTGATGTGGCAAAACAATAACAACTCAAGGAGACACAGAGAAGAACCAGACTGTGCATAAATGAAGAATGTCTGACTGCAGGTGAAGTGAGAACTGGAAGACTAAATGGACTGGGGCTGATGAGGAGATTGGAAACATTTGGCTTAACAACAACAGGGGACAGGTATACATGAGTCGGACAAAATCGGGAAGTAAAGATTGACTATGGTATAGTACTAAGAGCGGCTGTACAACACAGAGGAATAAGAAAGTAAATGAACAAAAAGAAAATACAAAAATACAAACCATAGGAAACAGGTGAATAAGCTTCAAACCCAAACATTTCAGTGGGAAAAAAAATACACAAATCATATTTCAAAATGAAGGAAAGAGACTTAGGTAGTTTTCTTTTCAAGTGATCACATCAAAAACAATAAAAATAATTGTACTGTGGCGGACCACTAGGGGACGTTACTCACACCCAGAGGACAGGATGTTGTATACTGAGGACAGGAAGTCTTATTGTGAAAAGTACCCTGATGCATGCTCAATAATCCAGGTAGAAAAATCCAAAAAAGCTAAGTCTGGTCCTCTGGACATTCAAAAAACAAAACAAAACAAAGCAAAAAAAACTGTAGAAACGTTTTGTCTTTCGTCCGAAAGACTTCCTCATTGTTTTTTGAATGTCCAGAGGACCAGACTTAGCTTTTTTGGATTATTGTGAAAAGGTTTTATGTGTAAGGCGCGGTTTTGGCGCTTACCGAGTTAGTTGGTGTTGGAGTTGAATAAAGTGAAGTCCTACGTACAGATCCGGTGTCGTCTTTTCCACTCCACCACACTGACCCCGCGAACCGAACATGTCGAGTTCTGAAGATGGAGCCAGCTCTTCTCAGAGGTCTGCTGCTGTGGAACCTCCACCGGCCGCCCCGCTTGCCTTTTCTGTGGCCGTTAAAATCCCGGACTTCTGCTGCATGATCCTCCTTCATGGTTCGTCCACATTGAAGCACAATTTGCTCTGCGTGGGATTTCATCTGACGACACAAAATACCACTATGTGGTCGCCTCGCTGGATCCGCTGTCCACCCGGCGAGCAATGAGCCTGCTCCGAGACCCTCCGGCACACGGAAAGTACACCGCTCTCAAGCAGCTCCTCCTGTGGCGCTACTCACTCTCAGACGCAGAGCGCGCTGAGAAACTTTTTTCCCTCTCCAGCTTGGGCGATGGCACAGCTCTCGAGCTTATGGAGAGCATGTTGTCCCTGCTGGGATCAGACGACGGTGGGTTCCTCTTCATCCACCTTTTCCTCCGCCAGCTCCCGGCTCCGGTGCGCGCTGTCCTGGCCAACTCTCCACTGCTGCTGCAGAAAGACTACCGCTCGCTCGCGGAGGAAGCCGACCGCATCCTCCTGGCCACGAGGACCTTCGCAGTCCAGGCGGCGGTTCCTGGATCTCCGGCAGCACATTCCGAGCTTCAGCCAACGCCTTCAGAGCCGGACGAGCCGTCTGTGGTGGCAAGGATCGCTTTCCGCGGGCGTAAAGGAGCCGCCGCCCTTTGTTTCTATCACCACCGTTTTGGCGCCAAAGCACGACGGTGCATCCCGCCGTGCAGCTTCAAGCCGCAGGGAAACGACAACGCCAGCGCCCGCTAGCAGCCGCGGCCGTTGGCGACAAGGAAAGGCTGCTTTTCATCGAAGACTCAAGGTCGGGGAGGCGGTTCCTGGTGGACTCTGGTTCGCAGAAGAGCCTCGTTCCCCCGACCGGCTCCGACAGGTTAGCAGAAGGCTGCGGCCCACTGCTAACCGCAGCTAATGGCTCTCCCATCAAGACATTTGGTGAAAGGTTGGTGACTGTTTGTTTCCATGACCGGGACTTCCAGTGGAACTTTGTTGTCGCTGCGAGCTCAGTTCCTATTTTAGGGGCTGATTTTCTTTGTGCTCATGGGCTCCTTGTAGACGTTGCTAACAGACGTTTGATTGACGCTGTGTCTTTTTCATCACTGCCTTGTGCGACGCGAGGGGCCGGGCCTTTAATGCATGCTAACTTTTTAGCTTCGGGTAATGTGTTTCAGCGTTTGTTGTCAGAGTTCCCCTCGCTGACTGTCCCTAATTTTTCAAACACAGACACAAAACACAGGATCGAACATTATATCCCCACAACGGGCCCTCCCGTTTTCGCACGTGCGCACCGCCTCGATGCTACTAAGCTAGCAATAGCGCGGCAAGAGTTTGCTAGCATGGAGCGTCTAGGCATCGTGCAGCGTTCAAACAGTCCGTGGGCCTCCCCCTTGCACATGGTGCCCAAGGCAGACGGCAAATGGCGACCGTGTAGGGATTTCCGCCGCCTTAACAACATCACGGAAAATGACCGTTACCCCATCCCCCACATCCAGGATTTTTCTGTGCACCTGGCTGGGACCTCCATTTTTTCTAAAGTAGATTTAGTACGGGAATACCACCAGGTTCCCGTGCATGTGGAGGATTTCCCTAAGACCGTTGTGATCACTCCTTTTGGCCTGTTTGAGTTTTTGCGCATGACTTTTGGTCTTAAAGGTGTAGCCCAAACGTTCCAGCGGTTGATGGATTCGGTCCTAAGGGGATTGTCCTTGGTATTTGTGTACTTAGACGAAATCCTTGTAGCTAGCAGCTCAGCTGAACAGCACATGTCCCACCTTGGTGAGGTTTTTCAGCGCCTAGCAACACATGGCCTGATTGTAAACACAACAAAATGCCAGTTTGGGTAGCCAGTTATTGATTTTTTTGGGCCACTGCATTTCTGCCAGTGGTGCTGTCCCGTTACCCAACAAAGTGCAAGCGGTGTCCAATTTTCCTCAGCCCCAGTCTGTGAAAGCTCTGCAGGAGTTTTTGGGGATGGTTAACTTCTATAACCGTTTCCTCCCCAGAGCAGCTCAACTGCTACAACCGCTTTATGGAGCGCTAAAAAAGAAAAAACCCAACGACAGTGTTGACTGGACACCAGAACGCCTCCAGGCATTTGGTGATGCAAAAACTGCATTGGCCACTGCTGCCCTTTTGGCCCATCCAGCCCCAGCGGCACAAATAGCTTTAACAACCGACGCATCTGATGTTGCGGTGGGAGCTGTGTTAGAACAGCAGGTTTCTGGAGTTTGGCAACCACTCGCATTTTTCAGCCGTACGCTACGGGACAATGAGCTTAAATACAGCGTTTTTGACAGGGAGTTGCTGGCACTTTACCTGGCTATGCCATTTCAGATTTTTCCTGGAGGGCCGCCAGTTCACTGCATACGTTGACCACAAACCCTTGGTGTTTGCCATGTCAAAAATTTCTGACCCCTGGTCTGCTCGCCAGCAGCGCCACCTCGCGGCGGTTTTGGAATTTACAACAGACATTCAGCATGTGGCTGGCAAATCCAATGTGGTAGCCGACTGTCTCTCCCGAGTGCTTATCTCTCCCGTGTACGTTGGCATCAATTTTTCTGCTATGGCTGCGGACCAACGTACCGATGCAGAAATACTCGAGCTCCAGTCTGGGCCCACGGGCCTCGAGTTGGAAGAACGGCAGGTGAATGACAGAAGTCCTCTCCTGCTCTGTGACATTTCTACTGGCAGGCCCCGCCCTCTGGTTCCAGTTTCATGGCGCTGCCGCGTGTTCGACTCTTTACATTCCCTTTCTCATCCAGGTGTTTGAGCCTCTGTGAAACTGGTCAGTTCAAAGTTTGTTTGGCCCGGTTTGCGTAAAACAGTTAAGGAGTGGGCAGCAGCGTGTGTCCCATGTCAGCGTGCTAAGGTCAACAGGCACACCAAAGCACCTTTGGAACCCTTCTCCATCCCTGGTCGGCGGTTTGATCATGTGTACGTAGACTTGGTGGGCCCTCTGCCTCCATCACAGGGTTTTACTCATCTGCTGACCATGATCGACCGGACCACGAGGTGGCCTGAGGTGGTGCCTCTGGTTTCCACAACTTCTGCAGTGGTGGCCCGGGCATTTATGTCTACCTAGGTTGCGCGTTTTGCCCCCCCTTCAGACATTACATCGGACAGAGGCCCTCAGTTTGTTTCTGAGCTTTGGTCTACCATGGCCAAGGGTCTGAGGACTAACATCCACAGAACGACTGCTTACACCCCCAAGCTAATGGGTTATGTGAACGGTTTCACAGGTCATTGAAGGCTGCGTTGCGTGCTGCTTTGACCGGTGACAACTGGATGGACCGTCTTCCATGGGTTTTGCTGGGTTTACGTACAGCAACCAAAGAGGACCTTGGCATTTCCCCAGCGGAGCTGGTTTTCGGCCAGCCTGTGCGCGTCCCCGGTGAGTTTTTACCTGAGGTACCCTCACCACAGTCCGTTCCACCGTTGCAACATTTTTCACCTCAGGGGGACTCTTTTCGTGTCCCTGGCCCGGTACACCATTGTCTACCGCAGTCGTTTGTCCCTAAGAGCCTAGAGTCCTCTAAATTTGTTTTTGTCAAACACAATGCCCACAGGACACCACTACAGCCCTTGTATGATGGCCCATTTAGAGTTCTCCAACCAGGTCCGAAACACTTCATTTTAGATCTAGGGGGTCGTACGGAGACTGTCTGTATTGATAGGCTGAAACCCGCTCATGTCCTGTCAGATGACCAGGTTGTTACGGCCCAGGCCCCTTGCAGGGGCAGACCTCCATCCACGTCGCTAACGGACTGCTGTCCTCCTTCCGCCCTCCACTTCATCAGGCTGGTTCTACAGGGTCCAAGTTCAGCCGTTCTGGTCATTTGCTCAAGCCTAAGGTTCTGGACGAGTAAGGGACCTCACTGGGTGTTCAGGGGGGGTGTGTGTGGCGGACCACTAGGGGACGTTACTCACACCCAGAGGACAGGATGTTGTATACCAAGGACAGGAAGTCTTATTGTGAAAAGGTTTTGTGTGTAAGGCGCTGTTTTGGCGCTTACCGAGTTAGTTGGTGTTGGAGTTGAATAAAGTGAAGTCCTGCGTACAGATCCGGTGTCGTCTTTTCCACTCCACCACAACATATCCTTATCTGTATCATTCATAAAATTTGTCAGTGAATAAGTTAAAACACCCTTTTTTTAAGAGGGTCAAGTAAAATGTGTTGCCACAAATTACACCAAAGCTTTTCAAATCACAACTTTAGATTACTAGTGACCAATTAGGAGTATGTTGCTGTTGTTACACATACAATTCTGTAGCCCCAGTTGAAAGTAATGTAGGCATTTTTTTGTGTTCATATGCAGAGATTAAAAGATGGGTGTCAAGTGTCAGAGAACAGATTTTGTAATTTGAACCAATAATTAACTGCAACCACCAATCTTTTGGAGTTAACATTTTACAATAATGACATTCAGAAGTGAAATACTGTACATGCAGTAGGTTCGGATGTTGTCAGTCCATTTTATGGGCGCTATCAACTGTTATCATCCCCATATGTAGCGGCGAATAGGTCACATTCTACCTACTAGCATGTTTAAAAGAACACTATCAGGTTGTTATCGCTGTGAGTAGGCAGCGTGTTTCTGTAAACCCGGAAGTATCCACAATATTCCTGAAGGTGGCACTGTATTTGCGATTATGGGACTTACTTCCGTTTTGACCCCGGAAGTAGAATTTCTGCATTGGCTCCTCGTTGTTTACTTGTTTATCTGTGCGCATCGTAGAAGTTCTGTTAAAGTTCTGTTTTCTGTTATTTTGAGCTAAAATTGTCATGAAGATGTCTTGTGGAGCTCTGGTACCTGTTGCGCTGTTCGTGGCTGTAAGAATAATCAGACGAAGCTGAATTTGTGGCTGCAACTAGTGTGTGTTGAACAGGCTCCGAAAACAAAAACCTGCATCCTTCTTTGTGGCTGGGCTACGAGAAACCACCTGAAAAAAGACTCTGTATCCTCCAGAGGATCGAGAACACCAGGTATGATTTAAGAGACAGCTTTTAGTTTAATGATTTTATGTAGTCAGTGATTAAATGATACTAATATTTTCGTGCATAACTGGCAAATAAACACACGCACCTATATACTGTATGTATGCTGTCTGTGTATATTTATTTATACTGTATATATAATATAGGTGTCTGTTGTGTTTATTTATATATATATATATATATAATATAGGTGTGTGTGTGTGTGTGCGTGGGTTTCTTTTATATATAATCTAGGTGTGTTTGTGTGTGTTCATAAATGAACCCTAATGTTTGTATACTGTACTTTTCTTTTCCTCCTTTCTGTTATATTTCTGCATAAGGTGAGTTCCAGGGATGGTGGATGATGCTCCAGTTGGTCCAGGGATGGATGGATGAAGCTCCAGTTGGTCCAGGGATGGATGACACTCCAGTTGGTCCAGGGATGGATGAAGCTCCAGTTGGTCCAGGAGATGGATGAACGCTCCAGTTGGTCCAGAAGTTTGTGTGCAGTTATGTACCACAGCAACAAATGAGTGAAAATATAATTTCTATAAATAAATCTGCGTTTGAAGTGCATTTGGTGTTGCTGTGTTTCACCTTCTTTATTTCAATAAGATACATTGTTTAATGTCTAATGAGAAGTTCTACTGCAAATAAAAACACTAGATGTGATTGTTTTTTTGGCAACTTACCAGTTTAGTTTTTTATTGACAAGTACAAAACTTAAAAACATGCATGTTGCTGTGGTTCCTCCTCCAGGAGGAGATTGATAAGAATAAAAGCTATAATTATAAATTTTAGGCTGATTGTTAACTCTAAATTGACTCTGGGTGTGAGTGAGACAGGTCCCTCTTGTAAATGAGTCCCCGTGGCTCAACGAGGCAAGCCTGTATAAATAAAGGTTGAATGAATGAATGAATAAACTAAAAACATTTGAAACTGAATACAATATGAGAACTGTGGGTGATTTGATGTCTTTTAATGAAAATGATTGGCTGCAGAATAAATACCAGAATAAATACCAGGTCAAATACACTCTTCAACAAGAAATGATGGGCAGTTTCTGATTTTAAACAAACTGGAACAGATTCCTAATCATGTGGGACCACTGGACAACCACTGGACGACCACTGGACGACTGGAGCAAGCAGCAAACCCCTCCGGAATCCAAGACGATGGAACTTGGCCCTTCACTCGTCTGTACCTTAAAAAAAGAATAAAACTGTCATGTTTGCATCACAAAGTCTAAAATAAGACCAAGTTTGCTACTCAAAGTAGAAAGAATAAATACAGTTGCTCCTACATTTTTTACTCATTCACAAAGATATACTGTAATGTTCAATTTTATATTGATTTCAGTAATTTTATCTTAGATTTACTTTAATATTTTTGAATTATTGTGCCAGGTGCTTGTGTCATTACTTGTTCTTCTGCTCCTGCGTCTCAGAGTAAGTGTGTCTGTCAACTTCAGCGTGGGAGACCAGTCTGTGACTTGTGTGCAGGCCTTCCTGAAAATATAAATATTTCAATAGAACAAATGTAGTAATAACCAAAAGATGAGCTTGTGTTATGGAATATTTTCTGTACAAACAGCATCCCACTGCTTTATTCACATGAGAGTAACAGGGACCTACAATCAAAACAGTACTACAGTACAGTATGTATGTGCAGTATGTATGTATATACTGTATATATAGTGTGCATACAGTATACACATACACACAGCATATGTAAATGTATTACACACACATGTAGTTATATTATTTATCCACAGATTTGTTTAGTAAATACTTTAACAGATGCTAACGCTACATGCTAAGCTAACCACAGCTAGTAGACAATGCTAAATCATGAAGAAAAAACAACAACAGCTCCAACACAGAGAAAATTATACTCTCACATTGTTCTGAAATTGTTTCACAAAATGATTTATGTAGAATATTTTGTTTACCGGAGAAAACGTGATCTGAACACGACGTCTTCGGGAGCAGATCAGGCAGAGGAGGGGCAGCTGTCAGCTCGTCCGATGGAGATAAATCCTTCACGTTTACTTATTTTTGGGATGAAGTGAAAACTGCACTTTGAACAAACGTCTACCCGACAGCAACACCCACTAACCCAACACGAAGTAACCGTTGCAATTAATTAGAAATAAACAAAACAAAAAAACAAAAGTGAAAAATACAGCCAGTAGACTGGGCTTTAACTGCTGCTCTCACTTCAGGCGGAAGTCGTTCCCATAATTCGCGCAAGGCATCATGGGGCGTAGGAATATTGTGGATAGCGTTCTTGTGTTTTTTTTAGCTTATGTAACTGTTTTCCTCAACCTAACCTTAAACCTGACCCAGAGGACCAACCCTAAACCTAACCCAGTTACCCTTGTGCCAAAACCTAACCAAGACCCTAAACCTAACTGAAGACCCTTTACTCTAAACCTAACCACGTAGCTAAAGACGGAGGAGCCTGCTGTCATCGCTTGTAACTGTGACAACGTACTTTTAAACCTACTACTGTAGTAGGTACAGTAGGGGCATACTGAGGGCTACGAATGGGGATGATAAAAATTGATAGGGGCCATTTCATGGATGATAACATCCGAATCAGGTGAAACATGAAGGTGCAATATTATCTCAAGATAAACACAAATGTGTTTGAATAAATGTGATGGACACCAATTGAGTAAATAAATAATTGTGTAAATACATTCCCACATTGCCAACATCTATGTAGACGGCTGTTTGCATGAAGACGTACATGTTGTGGAGCATTTGATTATAAACATTTTCAAATACAAAGTGAGCCTTAAAAAGTTCATAGAAATCTCCAAGTGAGCTGGTTGACTTGCATGGTATGACCTGCTTGTCCAGAACAATGAAGAACTTGTGGATGGTGCTCCTCCTCTGTCCCAACAGCAAGTTGCTTAGTGAAGTTGACGGCACCAACATGGTCCTGGAGGCTTGTTCCACTCTAAGTAGGAAAAACATGAAGAAGAAGAAGAAAAAGGAAAATAAGTGAGATTAAAACATTTCTGCATGTCTACTTGCAAGAGGCTTTGTTTTCATTCAGATCAATACAGTGTTAAAAACTAGTAAAACACCATCAGAGACATTTAGTATATCAAATTATTATTGTTTGATAATTTTTTATAAGCAAATTGAAATAAATGTAGCCATCAGAGTCCAATACAATAAAACCTGGAGGCTAGCGCTGGCATCCTAACTCCACAAACAAACAAAGAAAAAAACAAACTCACCAGTTCCCACTTGCAGTCAGCTGAAGACTTTTTTCACAAACAGAGTCATCTAAATGGTGAGAGGCATATCAATCAGGAATGGTAATATAATAATATAAGCATTAGATAAAGCTAGCATTAGTATGCTAGCTCCAAAAACAAACTCACCAGTTGCCACTTTTAGAATAAACAGTCAGCTGAAGGCTTTTTTCAGAAACAAAGCCATCTAAAAGTTGAGAGGCATATCAGTCAGAAATGCAAATAGGCATTAGATAAAGGGCTTTCAATTATTTAAAACCTACCGATACCTGAGCCAGCCTGCTTCTCACTGCATGGCTCATTTCCCAGACCCCAAAAAAAAAAAAAGACCGGAAGTAGCGTACATGATAGGTAGAGCTCACATTTGACGTGTCCAGGACGGTGAAATCTGCGCCCAGCCCATCACAGCTGCATTTTTTGGACCAAAAAGGATGGATGAAATCAAACAGATTCATAAAGATGCATCTAAAAAAAAAAATTTTTAAATAAATGTAAATTTACAACAAAATAAAAAAAATCTTGATGGATAAAACTACACAAATAAAAACTAGTTAAAAATATACAAGCATTAATTTTGGCACCATATGCAGATTCAATAAGATTTCATCAAAAACAAACCTTTAACAATTTTAATAAAAACTGAACAAGTCAAAAGGATGCTTTTTATTTTTTTTCTAAACATGTCACCATAAAACATTTTTTAGTTTGTAGCCTTAAAAAAACAACACTCAAAAGTAGCATCACAAAATGTTTATTCTCATAGTGGCGGCCGTGGTGTAGTGGTAATGGCAGTCGACCCCTGATCGGAAGGTTGGAGGTTCGAATCCCGCATCCGCCCATCATGTGTCGTTGTGTCCCTGGGCAAGACACTTAACCCCGAGTTGCTCCCGGTAGGTCTGGATGGCGCCTTGCAAGGCAGGCTACCACTACCGGTGAATGAATGTCTGAATGAATGGGTGGATGGCTGGTATTGTAAAGCGCTTTGGGGCTCCTCACAGGGGGCTGGAAAGCGCTATATAAATAAGCTCCATTTACCATTCCATTTACCATAGTTGGATTTAGCTTGTTTTCACTTTAACAAAAGGGTCGTGTTCTCCCTCTTCGTTTCTGCGTTGCTTTAGTTCTCCATGGGCAAGAAGAGTTGAACAAAGAGACGTGTCAGTGGATTCGGATGAAGTGTAGGGAGTTTTGATCACATCATCCAACACCTTAAACAGAAAAACGGGGCTTTGTTTTATATATA
>JBBPBX010010416.1:16523-57942 GCA_038048925.1 Garcialebias charrua
CAACATCCAGAGCCTTAAGGAACTCCGGGCGAATCTCATCCATCCCTGGAGCCCTGCCACCGCGGAGCTTTTTAACCACCTCAGTGACCTCAACACCAGAGATTGGAGAGCCCGACCCAATGTCCCCAGGCTCCGCTTCCTCAGTGGAAGATGTGTCGATGGGATTGAGGAGGTCTTGAAAGTATTCTGCCCACTGACTCATGACATCCCAAGTTGAGGTCAGTAGTACACCACCCCCACTATAAATAGTGTTGTGGCATACCACTCCTCCCCCCCGTCCCTGAGATGTCGGATGTTGGACCAGAATTGCCTCAAAGCTTTACGGAAGTCATTCTCCATGGCCTCTCCGAACTCCTTCCACGCCCAAGTTTTTGCTTCAGCAACCACCTGAGCTACATGTCGTTTGGACTGCCGGTACCCACCAGCTGCTTCTGGGGTCCCACAGGCCAAAAAGGCCCAATAGGACTCCTTCTTCAGCCTGACAGCATCCCTCACCGCCGGTGTCCACCACCGGGTTCGAGCGTTGCTGCCGCGACAGGCACCAATAACCTTGCGGCCACAGCTCCCATAAGCCGCCTCGACAATAGAGGCGCGGAACATGGCCCACTCTGACTCGATGTCCCCCGCCTCCCTCGGAACATGTTCAAAGCTCTCCCAGAGGTGGGAGTTAAAGCTCCGTCTTACGGGAGACTCTGCCAGATGTTCCCAGCGGACCCTCACAATATGTTTAGGTCTGCAGGTCTAACCAGCATCCCCCCTCCCCACATCAGAGCCAACTCACCACCAGGTAGTGGTCAGTTGACAGCTCCGCCCCTCTCTTCACCTGAGTGTCCAAGAAATGCGGCCACAGATCAGAAGAGATGACAACAAAGTCGATCATCGAACTGTGACCTAGGGTGTCCTGGTGCCAAGATCACATATGCACACGCACACCCTTATGCTTGAACATGGTGTTCATTGGGGCGGCCGTGGGGTAGTGGTAATGGCAGTCATCCTCCGATCGGAAGGGTGGAGGTTTGAATCCCGAGTTCCCACATCATGTGTCGTTGTATCCCTGGGCAAGACACTTAACCCCGAGTTGCTCCCGGTAGGACTCGCTGGTGCCTTGCACGGCAGACTACCGCTACCGGTGTATGAATGTGTGTATGAATGTGTGGATGGCTGGCGCTGTAAAGCGCTTTGGGGCCCCTATAGGGGGCTGGAAGGCGCTATATATGTAAGCTCCATTTACCATTCATTATGGACAATCCACGACGAGCACAGAAGTCCAATAACAGAACACCACTCAGGCTCAGATCAGGGGGGGGCGTTCTTCCCAACCACACCCCTCCAGGTCTCACTGTCATTGCCCACGTGAGCGTTTAAGTCCCCCAGTAGAACAAGGGAGTCCCCAGGAGGCGCACTCTCCAATACCCCCTCCAAGGACTCCAAAAAGGGTGGGTAATCTGAGCTGCCGTTTGGTGCATAGGCACAAACAACAGTCAGAGCCCGTCCCCCCACACGTAGGCGAAGGGAGGCTACCCTCTCGTTCACCGGGGTGAACCCCAACGTACAGGCACCAAGATGGGGGGCAACAAGTATGCCCACTCCTGCTCGGCGCCTCTCACCAGGGGCAACTCCAGAGTGGAAGAGTGTCCAACCCCTCTCAAGGAAACTGGTTCCAGAGCCAGAGCCATGCGTTGAGGTGAGTCCGACTATTTCTAGCCAGAACCTCTCAACCTCACACACTAGCTCAGGCTCCTTCCCCACCAGAGAGGTTAATAATAATAATAATAATAATAATTAATTCAATTTATAACGCACTTTTCATTACTGAAAATCTCAAAGTGCTACACATATATTGAATGCTACACACATTCATAAACCGGTGGCGGCAGACTACCATGCAAGGTGCTTTCCAGTCCTACCGGGAGCAACTCAGGGTTAAGTGTCTTGCCCAAGGACACAACGACACATGGTGCGGGTCCCGGGAGTCGAACCGCCAACTTTCCGATCGGGAGACGACTGCCATTACCACTACACCACGGCCCCCCGTAACATTCCACGTTCCAATAGCCAGCTTCTGTAGCCGAGGATCAGACCGCCAGGGTTCCCGCCCTCGGCCACCACCCATCCCACATTGCACCCAACCCCTTTGGCCCCTCCCACAGGTGGTGAGCCCATGGGAAGGGGGACCCACGTCTCCTCTTCGGGCTGTGTCCAGCCAGGCTCCATGGGTAAAAGCCCGGCCACCAGGCGCTCGCCAGCGTGCCCCACCTCCAGGCCCGGCTCTAGAGTGGGGCCCCGGTGACCCATGTCCGGGCGAGGGAACATTGACTCCATTTCACTCGTCATAAGGGATCTTTGGGCTGCACTTTGTCTGGTCCCTCACCTAGGACCTGTCTGCCTTGGGTGACCCTACTAGGGGCATGAAGCTCCTGACAGCATAGCTCCTAGGATCATTGGGACACTCAAACCCCTCCACCACGGCAAGGTGGCAGCCCAGGAAGGAGCATTAAGTGTAGAACTGCATGTCCATAAATCATAAATCAGTCAAAAATGAAACTATGCAACTTAAACCTTTATCAGATTAAACAACAGTTCAACTGATAAAGTTCTGTCAGAAATGTCCTTACGGGACATTTTAAGTGTGGTGTGAGTGTTGGGGGGTGGAGGCTTCCTGTGACTGTAAAATGCCCGTCTGGAGTTGAGCCAGGTGCCTCCCATGTGTGGCACAGCTACAGTGCACCTCTGATCCACTGGGCACGCTCAAACCTCAATTTATAAGAGGTCTTCGTAGATAAACAACGAAGTGAAACAAAATGGATCTGCCAGCCCATCCTGGTTCTGCAGAACAGCAGACGTTTGTGACAGTTTTGTACCTGCAACAAAGCAGGCTCACACAACAAAACCCTTCCCCAGAAGTGATCTTATCTGCCTGTGAGCAGCTCAGACTAACCGTGAAGCAGCTGTATGTTGGGTATGATGTTCTGGGAGCTCCTGGGCTCTCTCAGATCCAGCACACAGCGGCATCCATGCGAGGCGTTCGCAGGAGAACCCTGCAGCTGCAGGATGGAGACCTGCTCTGCCATCAGCTGTTCAGGTCAGTCTGTGAAACTGAGAGGGTGAGGTCTGGGTGACTCCCCCACCTCCTCCCCCACATGTTTCATTGCTTCTACCTCCTCCACCGCAGAAGGGAACACACAAAGACAATGAACAGGAGTGATTTCTTCAGTGTTTGATTTGATGTTTACTTATTCATTTTAAAAGAACGATACAAAACAGTTTCATCAGATACAAGAATACAAGTAGGATAAAATGAAAGGAGCAGAAAGAAGATGAAATCTTATTATATCTGCCCCTTATTTCACAATTTGTTCAAACAATGAAAACCTTCAAACTACATCACAAAATGAATAACTCTACTTAATTTTTCTAACTGTAATACACAAACACGCTAAGCTACATCATATATAGTTTTTGAGCAAGTCCTTTTTTACCTTTTTTTTAATGTATACATTGATTTTGCATTTTTAACATCACTCTCCAGAACATTCCACAATCCAACTCCCTGAATTGAGGTAGACCGTCCCTTTAAGCTGGTTCTGAATTGTGGTTTGATGAATATCTCTGTCCCTTTGAGATTGTAATAACTTTGTCTTTTTATAAAATTTCTTTGGATATTTAAAGGTAATGTGTTATTATGAGCCCTATACATAACTGATAAAATACTATATTCTACCAATTCCTGGAATTTCAATAAATTTAGCTGAAGAAACAAGGTGTTTGATGGGTGACTGAAATGTTTTCTGGTGATTACTCTTACAGCTCTCTTTTGTAAAATAAAAACAGGCTTTGTAATTGTTTTGCACGCTTTTCCCCAAACCTCAATACAATAGATTAAATGTGGAACAATGATTGTGTTATACAACATATACAGAGCTTTATCAATTAAAAAATCCCTGACTTTATACAGTACTGCAATTGATCTAGCTATTTTTGTTTTAATGGAATTTACATGATGTTTCCATGTCAGTTTGTCATCAATGATAACACCCAGAAACGCAAACATTGCACATGCAGCAAGGTTGTTGAAAAAGAACAAAAAAAGAACAGAAACTTGGACAAGAAACGGAAACATCTGGATCAAAGTACATGAAAATTCTCAAGCTAAAATAATAAAAGATCTGAAAGACTTAGACACATTTTGATGAGCTCAAAAATGACAAATCACCAATCACTATCACATGTTCATACACAAAAATTGACAAAAATGAACAAACAAACAAATACATTAAAACATGACAACAACAAACGAAGACTCAGAATTTAAAATATACAATGTTGAAGATGTGGTTGATGCAAACTTTTATCCTGCTATAAAAGACTGTGAATACTATAATGAAGAACAGTTTAATGACATCAATATAACAAATGGAGATCTCTCTATTATTCACATCAATAGTAGAAGTATAAATGCAAATATATCCAAAATAACAGATTATTTAAAACAGTTAAACAGAACTTTTACATTAATAGCACTGTCAGAGACATGGCTTAATGATGAAAACAAAAATAATGTTCACATCGAAGGATATGAATTATATCATTTAAACAGAAACAATAAAAAAGGTGGTGGAGTAGCTCTATTTGTCAAAAATGAAATAAAGTGTAGAATAATTAAAGAAATGTCAATAATTGTTGACAATCTTATGGAAATAATAACAATAGAAATATTAAACGAAAATGCTAAAAACATATCCATAAGTTGTGTATATCGATCACCAGGATCAAATATAGAAATATTCACCGATAAAATCATACAACTATTGGAAAAGAGTTTAAATAAAAAAGTTTTCTTGTGTGGAGACTTTAATATTGACCTGGGAAATAAAACAGATTCAAATAACATCAGCACATTTCTAAATTCAATGTATAGTTTAAATCTTTATCCGTTAATATCAAAACCAACAAGAATTACAACTCATAGTGCTACGATAATTGACAACATTTTCACAAATATAACAAATGGGGATGTGACAGGTGGTATCTTAACAACTGATTTAAGTGATCATTTACCAGTTTTCACTATCTACAGAAATGATCAAAACATTACAAAAGAAGTTACAATTAAGAAAAAAATAATAAACACATCAAAAAAAGCTATGGATCAATTAAAAGATGATTTACAGAAGCAAAACTGGGAGGATGTGTATATTGATTTTGGGCAGCGAGGTGGCACAACTGGTAGAGCTGCTGCCTCTCAGCGAGAAGGTTGCCGGTTCAAATCCCGGTCCGGGGCCTTTCTGGGTGGAGTTTGCATGTTCTCCCCGTGCATGCGTGGGTTTCCTCCGGGTACTCCGGTTTCCTCCCACAGACCAAAAAACATGCTTGTTAGGCTGATTGGTGACTCTAAATTGACCCTAGGTGTGAGTGTGAGAGTGGATGGTTGTTTGGTGTGAGTGAGACAGGTCCCTCTTGTAAATGAGTCCCCGTGACTCAACGAGGCTAGCCTGTATAAATAAAGGTTGAATGAATGAATGAAGTTAACAGATCATATGATGAATTTATGAATATTTTAGAAGCTCTGTATGAAAAGAATTGTGTGCAAAGAAATCGTAGAAAAAGAAATATTGTTGACCAACCTTGGATGACTAAAGGGTTGAGAAATGCTTGTAAAAAAAATTACTTGTATTCATGTTTCTTAAAAACGAGAACACAACAAGCTGAAGAAAAATATAAAAAATATAAAAATAAATTGGTAATGATTATAAGAAAATGCAAGAAAGAATACTATAGTGATTTATTAAACAAGAGCAATGGTGACACTAAAACAACATGGCGAGTAATAAATGATGTTCTAAAAAGTCCATCCATCCATCCATTTTCTTCCGCTTATCCGGGGTCGGGTCGCGGGGGTAGCAGCCTAAGTAGGGAGGCCCAGACTTCCCTCTCCCCAGCCACTTGGAGCAGCTCCTCTGGGGGAATCCCAAGGCGTTCCCAGGCCAGCCGAGAAACATAGTCCCTCCAGCGTGTCCTGGGTCTTCCTCTGGGTCTCCTCCCGGTGGGACATGCCCGGAACACCTCACCAGGGAGGCGTCCAGGAGGCATCCTAACCAGATGCCCGAGCCACCTCAACTGGCTCCTCTCGATGTGGAGAAGCAGCGGCTCTACTCCGAGTCCCTCCCGGATGACTGAGCTTCTCACCCTATCTCTAAGGGAGAGTCCAGACACCCTGCGGAGAAAACTCATTTCAGCCGCTTGTATCCGAGATCTCGTTCTTTCGGTCATAACCCAAAGCTCATGACCATAGATGAGGGTGGGAACGTAGATCGATCGGTAAATTGAGAGCTTTGCCTTTTGACTCAGCTCTCTCTTCACCACGACAGACAGCACCCGCTTCACTGCGGATGCTGCACCTATCCGCCTATCGATCTCACGCTCCAGTTTTCCCTCATTCGTGAACAAGACCCCGAGATACTTAAACTCCTCCACTTGGGGCAGGACCTCCTCCCCGACCCGGAGAAGGCATGCTACCCTTTTCCGGCTCAAGACCATGGCCTCGGATTTGGAGGAACTGATCCTCATCCCGGCCGCATCACATTCAGCTGCAAACCGCTCCAGCGAAAGCTGTAGATCACGATCTGATGAAGCCAATAGGACCACATCATCTGCAAAAAACAGAGAAGCGATTCTAAGGCCACCAAAACGGATCCTCTCAACACCTTGGTTGCGCCTAGAAATTCTGTCCATAAAAGTTATGAACAGAATCGGTGACAAAGGGCAACCTTGGCGGAGTCCAACTCTCACCGGAAACGAGCCTGACTTACTGCCAGCGATGCGGACCATGCTCTGACACCGGTCGTACAGGGACCTAACAGCCCATATCAAAGGGCCTGGTACCCCATACTCCCGGAGTACCCCCCACAGAACCCCCCGAGGGACGCGGTCGAATGCCTTCTCCAAGTCCACAAAGCACATGTAAACTGGTTGGGCAAACTCCCACGCACCCTCCAGGACCCTGCTGAGGGTGTAGAGCTGGTCTAGTGTTCCACGACCAGGACGAAAACCACACTGCTCCTCCTGAATCCGAGGTTCGACTATCCGACGGACCCTCCTCTCCAGAACCCCTGAATAGACCTTACCAGGGAGGCTTAAGAGTGTGATCCCCTATAGTTGGAACACACCCTACGGTCCCCCTTTTTGAATAGGGGAACCACCACCCCAGTCTGCCAATCCAAGGGAACTGCCCCCGATGTCCACGCGATATTGCAGAGTCGCGTAAGCCAACACAACCCCACAACATCCAGAGCCCTAAGGAACTCAGGACGAATCTCATCCACCCCCGGAGCCCTGCCACCACGGAGCTTTTTAACCACCTTGGCGACCTCAGCACCAGAGATTGGAGAGCCCGACCCAAAATCCCCAGGCTCCGCTTCCTCAGTGGAAGACGTGCCAGTAGGATTGAGGAGGTCTTCGAAGTATTCCGCCCACCGACTCACAACATCCCGAGTTGAGGTCAACAGCACGCCATCCCCACCATAAATGGTGTTGGTCGCGTACCGCTTTCCCCCCCTGAGACGCCGGATGGTGGACCAGAATCGCCTCGAAGCCGTACGGAAGTCATTCTCCATGGCCTCTCCGAACTCCTCCCACGCCCGAGTTTTTGCCTCAGCAACCACCCGAGCCGCATGCCGCTTGGACTGCCGGTACCTATCTGCTGCTTCCGGGGTCCCACAGGCCAAAAAGGCCCAATAGGACTCCTTCTTCAGCTTGACAGCATCCCTCACCGCCGGTGTCCACCACCGGGTTCGAGGGTTGCCACCACGACAGGCACCAACAACCTTGCGGCCACAACTCCGATAAGCTACCTCGACAATAGAGGCGCGGAACATGGCCCACTCGGGCTCAATGTCCCCCGCCTCCCTCGGAACGTGTTCAAAGCTCTCCCGGAGGTGGGAGTTAAAGCTCCGTCTTACGGGAGACTCTGCCAGACGTTCCCAGCAGACCCTCACAATACGTTTGGGCCTGCCAGGTCTGACCGGCATCCTCCCCCACCATCGGAGCCAACTCATCACCAGGTAGTGGTCAGTTGACAGCTCCGCCCCTCTCTTCACCCGAGTGTCCAAGACATGCGGCCGCAGATCAGATGAGACGACAACAAAGTCGATCATCGAGCTGCGACCTAGGGTGTCCTGGTGCCAAGAGCACATATGGACACCCTTATGCCTGAACATGGTGTTCGTTATGGACAATCCATGACGAGCACAGAAGTCCAACAACAGAACACCACTCGGGTTCAGATCAGGGGGGCCGTTCCTCCCAACCACACCCCTCCAGGTCTCACTGTCATTGCCCACGTGAGCGTTGAAGTCCCCCAGCAGAACAAGGGAGTCCCCAGGAGGCGCACCCTCCAATACCCCCTCCAAGGACTCCAAAAAGGGTGGGTAATCTGCGCTGCCGTTTGGCGCATAGGCACAAACAACAGTCAGAGCCCGTCCCCCCACACGTAGGCGAAGGGAGGCTACCCTCTCGTTCACCGGGGTGAACCCCAACGTACAGGCACCAAGATGGGGGGCAACAAGTATGCCCACTCCTGCTCGGCGCCTCTCACCAGGGGCAACTCCAGAGTGGAAGAGTGTCCAACCCCTCTCAAGGAAACTGGTTCCAGAGCCAGAGCCATGCGTTGAGGTGAGTCCGACTATTTCTAGCCGGAACCTCTCAACCTCACACACTAGCTCAGGCTCCTTCCCCACCAGAGAGGTGACATTCCATGTCCCAATGGCCAGCTTCTGTAGCCGAGGATCAGACCGCCAGGGTCCCCGTCCTCGGCCACCACCCATTCCACAATGCACCCGACCCCTTTGGCCCCTCCCACAGGTGGTGAGCCCATGGGAAGGGGGACCCACGTCTCCTCTTCGGGCTGTGCCCGGCCGAGCTCCATGGGTAAAAGCCCGGCCACCAGGCGCTCGCCAACGTGCCCCTCCTCCGGGCCTGGCTCCAGAGTGGGGCCCCGGTGACCCGCGTCCGGGCGAGGGAACATTGTTTCCAGTGATTTGACTCATCATAAGGGGTCTTTGGGCTGCACTTTGTCTGGTCCCTCACCTAGGACCTGTCTGCCTTGTTCTAAAAAGTTATAAAGCGAAAACGAACATTGCAAAATATTTTTTGAAAGATGACAAAGAAATACATGATGAGAATGATATCGTAAATGAATTTAATCAATATTTTGTAAATATTGGATCAAGCCTTGCAGCTAAAATACCAAAAGTAGATAATAATGTGCGTCATTCAATTAAAAGTTTCACCAACAGTATTTTTCTTAATGGAACTGAAGAGTTTAAGAAGTATTAATGTTTTTCTGACTAAATGTTTATCAATTTTTAAAAGTTAATGCTTAATGCAACACAAGAAAAAACATTTTAGTTCAAGATGTTTCATTAAAGTCTTGAAGTGGGGGGTTTTGTGTGGCTTTGCTTCAAAAGGTCCAGGGTTTCTTTGAAAGATAAGGGCCCAATCCTTCTCGAAAGACTGGTCTTTGATGGAATGAATGCATATCACCCATCTCACTTCAAGTCTTGCAGTTCTTCTGAAAGGGAGTTAGGCAAATAAATAGTTTGTAGGGATGTTGATGAGCACAGCTCAGCAATTGGGGGCGAACTGACCTTGTAGCTGATAGATGAAACAGAAAATCTTTTGGCAGTGCCTAATACTGTCTTGAGGAGCAAGGTTTGATTGAAAACATATTTGATGGGAGTGAATGAAGTCATACTCCACAAAGGTATAAAATGAGTTCTGTTCAGATAAACATTGGAGTCAACCGTGGGTTTGATCAACGCCCGGTGTGCGCATTGATGACTTTTCTCTCGCCGAGAACAGAGCGGCTCCCCTGTTCAAAGTGTCAAAAGGTGAGGAAATACTGTAACTTGTTACACGTCAATGTTTTGAGATTGTGTGTATTTTAAGTTTTACTGTGGCGAGATTAAACAGACACTTTTAAATCTTAGCAGGAAACTTGTGTGCAGTCAGTACTGTGGCAGATTTAACTGACAATTATTTCTAGCAGGAGGACTGTTTGTATGTTTGAACATGTATGTTTTTACTTTTTCTGTCACAAGACTTCTTTAATAAATATTCATTATTTTTAATTAAGTCTGTTTGTTTTCTTCCAAACCAGTGAGTGTGCCCACCTTTCAAGAATCCAAAAAGATGATAAAACATTAACCATTTGGGTTGATCTGAAATTTCATAAAGCATTTGGCGACGAGCGAGGATGGGATATCTTATCTTTATTTGTAAAGCACATTCCAAGGTGCTTAAAAAGATGGATGAAAGGGTACACACTGGCTGTTTGGAAGGAAAAAAGGAAAAGTGTGAAACTATGTTCTTGGAAGCCTTTGTTGTTTTGGAAGCGGGTGAGAGATTCCCGCTGTTGAAGAGCTGATAAGTTGGATCAGCGGTTTTGGGGACGCCTTAAGCTGCTGACCGATTCTTTGAGCTGAAGTGTAACAGAAGATTTGAACCAGGGTGTAAAAACCCTTGATCAGTAGTTTCGTGAGAGCAGAAGGAAAGAAGATTTTGCCGGGGTTAGAAAAAAAAAGATATACAGTATAACCCTTGTTGTTTATTTGAGATCAGTAACAGAAGTTTTGAATAAGCCCTGAAGAAGTCAGATGATAGGTGATTTATTCGCTGAAACATAAGTATATAATACCAGGGTTAAAAGAAAAAAACCTTGTTAGAGTTTTTGTAATGAGTTAGGTGATTTATTTTGATAGCTTTATCAGTTGAAGTTAAAAAGACTGGTGATTTCTTTTTCGAAGTAAAAAAAAGAGGAACAAGCGCTTCTCTGTGTGTGTGTGCCTCTGAATGAAGGCAGCAGCTCTGAGGAGGTGAAGTGTGTTGGGAGCGAGAAGGCAAGTTGTTTGAGTTGATTAAGAAAATAGAAGTATTTTGATAAGGAATAGAGCTTGTTAAGGAATTTCTGCAGATCAGAAAGCTGGAAGTTGTCCAAAAAGTTAGCAGGAGTGATTTGTTGGAGGAAGAATTACGAGGAGACTACAGACGCGCTTCAGAGGAAGCTCAGATGGATTGAAGACGAAAGTCAGATGTGTTAGCTGCGTTTGGTCCGGTTGGGTGTGAGAGATGTTTTATGTCAGATAAAAAGGTTAAAACGTGCAGCTTGAAGGAAAGAAAGCGTCATGGTGCACGTGCGAGAGGTGCAGCGACGCATTTGTGCGAGGGTATTGTGGGTGCTGAGTTGGTCAGTTGTAGTGAGAAACGCATGAGGAAGAGTGTGTCTCATCTGCCATGAGTAATGTGTGGTGCGTTTGGAGCGTTTGGGACGAGAGCAGGGTGTGTGCGCGGAGCTGCTCCCTCTGTCCGGGTTTGTGTGTGAGTAGAAGCGGGGTGTGACAGCCCCTGTCATATGTGTAAAAGAAATGCACGTGTGTGCAGCAGCTTCCGTTCCCTCTGTTGTGAGTGGAAATGGGAGGAGATGTTTGGGACTGAGCGAAGGTCAGGAGACAGTCCTTGTTTGATGTAGGCGCGCAGGTTCGTGTGTGAAATTAGAGATGCAGAGAACGGAAAAGTGGAGGAAAAATAGCAAGAGTTTTCAGTGTGTGGTTCATGGGCCAGGAAGGGTCGAGTTTTTGTTTTGTTTCCCCCTTTCATGCAGTCCGCCTTATCTCCGGAACAGGGAGGAAACTGCAGCTCTGAGGAGATGTGTGCAGGATGAGAGCAGAGGAGGAGAAGAAAAAAAAAAGAGTGTTGGTTTTCATGCTTATTTTTGATTTAAAAAAAAAGGAAGAGGGGTTTTAAGTTTTTTTTTCCTTCCTTTCTCTCTCTCCTCCAAGTTGAAGAATGAATATTTTATCTAAAAAATCACTAATTTTTGTCATTCTATCTCAGTCTTTTGCTTTTTTCCAAAGCTTGATGTCGTGGTGTGTCGTTGTCTGTCTTGATGGGACGGACTGAGGTCGCGCAGAGGACGACGGGGAGGAAAGCGCCTGAGGGTGGCGGCTTGTGTCTGCTGGGACAACAGAGGTGGGCCCTGAGGATGACCAACTCCTGAGAGAGGCTCCTGAAGGGTGGTGGCTTGTCGTCTGCTGGGTCGCTTCATAGCTGCTGCAGAGCTGCTACCTGCCAGCGCACCTGAGGATGGGTGTTCGTGCTCATCTGTGATGTGGTGTTGATGACCACACCTCTGAAAAACGAGACGTGTCCTGATGAGGACAGTTGGGGCTTTTTGCCACGAGATGAACAGACAGGACGGCTTCAAAGGTCCTGTACATCGGTCCTGCTGGTAACAAGTGTGGGCAGAGCGTGGGCAGAGCAGTGGTGTCCGGCGCGTGTGACGTTCCAGTGCAATGACCTTGTGCATCGACCTTTAAGGTGTGCGAGTTGTTCCAGAGGGTGGAGCCGTGCACGATCGTGAAGTGACTTGGGAACATTTTCATTTTTTATTGTTCTTTGAGTTTTTATTTTGTTTTATTTTACCTGAAGTAATAAAATAAATGATGATTAATCTGAGATGACATGCATATATACAGATATGTGCTACAAACAGGAATAGGTTTTATCTGGACAGTAAAATCGTCCTCAGAAAATACTTAGGTGTTCTTTATTTTTATTTTTCTGGGTGGATGAGTTGTACACTTGTGGTAATTGACTAATTGGCAATTTCTGCCTTTTTCTGGCAGTCTCCATTGATTTTGGGTCCCTTCTGATGCGCAAGGAACGGACCCGTTCCATGGTGCTGAAACTTGTGATTGAGTTTGTAAGTCTGGCTGTTTGATTTCAAGGCGTTCACGTGTTGAACAGGAGAAGGTTTATACATAAAGTTTTACAGTGGTTTAAAACTAATAAAATGAGAATGTGCAGTATCCCTCCTTACTTTTGTATTTTAGTGCTTTGTTTTGTAGGAAGGATCATATAATTAGATTAGTTTGTAACACTGTCTTAGAAATGTCCCATGAGGTGACAGGAAAAAATTTCAAAATTAGTCAAAAAATCATAGGGTGGAATGAACAGATTAAGAAGTATTAATGTTTTTCTGACTAAATGTTTATCAATTTTTAAAAGTTAATGCTTAATGCAACACAAGAAAAAACATTTTAGTTCAAGATGTTTCATTAAAGTCTTGAAGTGGGGGGTTTTGTGTGACTTTGCTTCAAAAGGTCCAGGGTTTCTTTGAAAGATAAGGGCCCAATCCTTCTCGAAAGACTGGTCTTTGATGGAATGAATGCATATCACCCATCTCACTTCAAGTCTTGCAGTTCTTCTGAAAGGGAGTTAGGCAAATAAATAGTTTGTAGGGATGTTGATGAGCACAGCTCAGCAATTGGGGGCGAACTGACCTTGTAGCTGATAGATGAAACAGAAAATCTTTTGGCAGTGCCTAATACTGTCTTGAGGAGCAAGGTTTGATTGAAAACATATTTGATGGGAGTGAATGAAGTCATACTCCACAAAGGTATAAAATGAGTTCTGTTCAGATAAACATTGGAGTCAACCGTGGGTTTGATCAACGCCCGGTGTGCGCATTGATGACTTTTCTCTCGCCGAGAACAGAGCGGCTCCCCTGTTCAAAGTGTCAAAAGGTGAGGAAATACTGTAACTTGTTACACGTCAATGTTTTGAGATTGTGTGTATTTTAAGTTTTACTGTGGCGAGATTAAACAGACACTTTTAAATCTTAGCAGGAAACTTGTGTGCAGTCAGTACTGTGGCAGATTTAACTGACAATTATTTCTAGCAGGAGGACTGTTTGTATGTTTGAACATGTATGTTTTTACTTTTTCTGTCACAAGACTTCTTTAATAAATATTCATTATTTTTAATTAAGTCTGTTTGTTTTCTTCCAAATCAGTGAGTGTGCCCACCTTTCAAGAATCCAAAAAGATGATAAAACATTAACCATTTGGGTTGATCTGAAATTTCATAAATCAGGAACTAACAAAGAGGAAATTATGAAAATGGTAAAAAAATCTCTCAGACAAGAGATCAAAAGACTGGGTGGACATGGATATGATGTTCGTAAAAGAAATAATGAGTTATGTTATTGAACCGTTTACATATATATGCAATTTATCTTTTTCAACAGGAATATTTCCAGATAACATGAAAGTAGCAAAGGTAATTCCTCTTTTTAAAAATGGTGATAAATGTGTATTCAATAATTATAGGCCAATATCCTTATTACCACAGTTCTCAAAAATTCTAGAAAAACTATTTGTGACCAGATTGGATCAATTTATTGATAAACAAAATATTTTAAGTAGCAGTCAGTATGGGTTTAGAGGAAAAAACTCTACATCAATGGCTCTCATGGATTTAATGGAACAAATAACTAATGCTGTCGATCATAAACAGTACTGTGTTAGTGTTTTTGTTGATCTAAAAAAAGCATTTGATACCATTGACCACACCATTCTCCTTGAAAAACTAAATAAATATGGTATTAGAGGACCAGCATTACAGTGGGTATCTAGCTATTTGAAAGATAGGAAACAGTTTGTGCAAATAAATGATGTTAGATCTGACCTCCGTGATATCACTTGTGGAGTTCCTCAGGGCTCTGTGCTTGGACCAAAGTTATTTATTTTATATGTGAATGACTTGGTAAATGTGTCAGGACTTCTTAAATGTGTTCTTTTTGCCGATGACACCACATTTTTCTGTTCGGGTAATGACATAAAACAGATTTTGGATATGATGAAAACAGAATTTATAAAAATACAAACTTGGTTTAAATTAAACAAATTATCTTTGAATTTAGATAAAACTAATTACATGATATTCAGTAACAAAAAGAGAATTGTTGATGACGATCCATTTGAAATTGAAGATGTTGTGATCTGTAAAGTGAGTGAAGTGAAGTTTCTGGGTGTTATCATTGATGACAAACTGACATGGAAACATCATGTAAATTCCATTAAAACAAAAATAGCTAGATCAATTGCAGTACTGTATAAAGTCAGGGATTTTTTAATTGATAAAGCTCTGCATATGTTGTATAACACAATCATTGCTCCACATTTAATCTATTGTATTGAGGTTTGGGGAAAAGCGTGCAAAACAATTACAAAGCCTGTTTTTATTTTACAAAAGAGAGCTGTAAGAGTAATCACCAGAAAACATTTCAGTCACCCATCAAACACCTTGTTTCTTCAGCTAAATTTATTGAAATTCCAGGAATTGGTAGAATATAGTATTTTATCAGTTATGTATAGGGCTCATAATAACACATTACCTCTAAATATCCAAATAAATTTTATAAAAAGACAAAGTTATTACAATTCATTCATTCATTCAACCTTTATTTAGTCAGGTAAATCTTTTGAACCTCATGGGCTCATTTACGAAAGCGACCTGTTAAAACTAAAGAACAATGAACAGCAGTGATAGAATTTCATTAAACAATAAACAAACAAACAATAAACAATAGAAAACAAAAAGAGAGAAAAAAACAAAAAGATTTTTTTCTTTTTTCTTTTTTTAACAAAGTATCAAAAAACTAGCAAAACATTATAAGGTAGACGTATAAAATCAAAGACAGGAACAAATCTGCATTGGTTTTTGGTTTTTTGAATCAATCTCAAAGGGACAGAGATATTCATCAAACCACAATTCAGAACCAGCTTAAAGGGACGGTCTACCTCAATTCAGGGAGTTCGATTGTGGAATGCTCTGGAGAGTGATGTTAAAAATGCAAAATCAATGTATACATTTAAGAAAAAGGTCAAAAAGGACTTGCTCAAAAACTATATATGATGTAACTCAGTGTGTTTGTGTATTACACTTATGTTGTACTTATGATGTAGCTTAGTGCGTTTGTGTATTACAGTTAGAAAAATTAAGTAGAGTTATTCATTTTGTGACGTAGTTTGTGTATTACAGTTAGAAAAAATTAAGTAGAATTATTCATTTTGTGATGTAGTTTGTGTATTACAGTTAGGAAAATTAAGTAGAATTATTCATTTTGTGATGTAGTTTGTGTATTACAGTTAGAAAAATTAAGTAGAATTATTCATTTTGTGATCTAGTTTGTGTATTACAGTTAGGAAAATTAAGTAGAATTATTCATTTTGTGATGTAGTTTGTGTATTACAGTTAGAAAAATTAAGTAGAATTATTCATTCTGTGATGTAGTTTGAAGGTTATCATTGGTTGAACAAACTGTGAAATAAGGGGCAGATATAATAAGATTTCATCTTCTTTCTGCTCCCTTCATTTTATCCTACTTGTATTCTTGTATCTGATGAAACTGTCTTGTATTGTTCTTTTAAAATGAATGAATAAACATACAAATCAAATCAAACTTCACTCACTATACAGATCACAACATCTTCAATTTCAAATGGATCATCAACAATTCTCTTTTTGTTACTGAATATCATGTAATTAGTTTTATCTAAATTCAAATATAATTTGTTTAGTTTAAACCAATTTTGTATTTTTATAAATTCTGTTTTCATCATATCCAAAATCTGTTTTATGTCTTTGCCCGAACAGAAAAATGTGGTGTCATCGGCAAAAAGAACACATTTAAGGAGTCCTGACACATTTACCAAGTCATTCACATATAAAATAAATAACTTTGGTCCAAGCACAGAACCCTGAGGAACTCCACAAGTGATATCACGGAGGTCAGATCTAACATCATTTATTTGCACAAACTGTTTTCTATCTTTCAAATAGCTAGATACCCACTGTAATGCTGGTCCTCTAATACCATATTTATTTAGTTTTTCAAGGAGAATGGTGTGGTCAATGGTATCAAATGCTTTTTTTAGATCAACAAAAACACTAACACAGTACTGTTTATGATCGACAGCATTAGTTATTTGTTCCATTAAATCCATGAGAGCCATTGATGTAGAGTTTTTTCCTCTAAACCCATACTGACTGCTACTTAAAATATTTTGTTTATCAATAAATTGATCCAATCTGGTCACAAATAGTTTTTCTAGAATTTTTGAGAACTGTGGTAACAAGGATATTGGCCTATAATTATTGAATACACATTTATCACCATTTTTAAAAAGAGGAATTACCTTTGCTACTTTCATATTATCTGGAAATATTCCTGTTGAAAATGATAAATTGCATATATATGTAAACGGTTCAATAACATGGCTCATTATGTCCTTTACAAACATAATATCCATGTCCACCCAGTCCTTTGATCTCTTGTCTGTAAGATTTTATACCAGTTTCATAATTTCCTCTTTGTCAGTTCCATTAAGAAAAATACTGCTGGTGCAACTTTTAATTGAATGACACACATTATTATCTACTTTTGGTATTTTAGCTGCAAGGCTTGATCCAATAGTTACAAAATATTGATTAAATTCATTTATGATATCATTCTCATCATGTATTTCTTTGTCATCTTTCACAAAATATTCAGCAATGTTTGTTTTCGCTTTATGACTTTTTAGAACATCATTTATAACTCGCCATGTTGTTTTAGTGTCACCATTACTTTTGTTTAATAAATCACTATAGTATTCCTGCTTGCATTTTCTTATAATCATTACCAACTTATTTTTATATTTTTTATATTTTTATTCGGCTTGTTGTGTTCTCATTTTTAAGAAACATGAATACAAGTAATTCTTTTGTTTACAAGCATTTCTCAACCCTTTAGTCATCCAAGGTTGGTCGACAATATTTCTTTTTCTACGATTTCTTTGCACACAATTCTTTTCATACAGCGTTTCTAAAATGTTCATAAATTCAACATATGATCTGTTAACATCATCTATATACACGTCCTTCCATTTTTGTTTCTGTAAATCATCTTTTAATTGATCCATAGCTTGTTTTGATGTGTTTATTATTATTTTCTTAATTGTAACTTCTTTTGTAATGCTTTGATCGTTTCTATAGATAGTGAAAACTGGTAAATGATCACTTAAATCAGTTGTTAAGATACCACCTGTCACATCCCCTTTTGTTATATTTGTGAAAATGTTGTCAATTATCGTAGCACTATGAGTTGTAATTCTAGTTGGTTTTGATATTGACGGATAAAGATTTAAACTATACATTGAATTTAGAAATGTGCTGATGTTATTTGAATCTGTTTTATTTCCCAGGTCAATATTAAAGTCTCCACACAAGAAAACTTTTTTATTGCAACTCTTTTCCAATAGTTGCATGATTTTATCTGTGAATATTTCTATGTTTGACCCTGTTGATCGATATACACAACTTATAGATATGTTTTTAGCATTTTTATTTAATATTTCAATTGTTATTATTTCCATAAGATTGTCAACAATTATTGACATTTCATTAATTATTTTACATTTAATTTTATTTTTAACAAAAAAAGCTACTCCACCACCTTTTTTATTGTTTCTGTATAACCTTCGATGTGAACATTATTTTTGTTTTCATCATTAAGCCATGTCTCTGACAGTGCTATTAATGTAAAAGTTCTGTTTAACTGTTTTAAATAATCTGTTATTTTGGATATATTTGCATTTATACTTCTACTATTGATGTGAATAATAGAGAGATCTCCATTTGTTATATTGATGTCATTAAACTGTTCTTCATTATAGTATTCACAGTCTTTTATAGCAGGATAAAAGTTTGCATCAACCACATCTTCAACATTGTATATGTTAAACTCTGAGTCTTCATTTGTTGTTGTCATGTTTGAATATATTTGTGTGTTTGTTCATTTTTGTCAATTTTTGTGTATGAACATGTGTTAGTGATTTGTAATTTGTCATCTTTGAGCTCATCGAAATGTGTCTAAGTCTTTCAGATCTCTTATTATTTTAGCTTGAGAACTTTCCTGTACTTTGAGCCATATGTTTCCGTTTCTGGTCCAAGTTTCTGCTGTTTTTTTGTTCTTTCTCAGCAACCTTGCTTCACGTGCAACGTTTGCGTTTTTTTTTAGTTAGGTGTTCATTCATGTAGTGTTCTGTATGAAGATCAATTAGTCTCAGAAGTAGTCTCACAAGTGTACCACAATATTCACAACTGCAAACAGAGTACACAGTTTTTCAATTGTACATATTTTAAATTACACACTGAAATATTCTACACAAACAAATAGTCAAATACATGTGCACAATTCACCTGCTGCGCACGGACCAACTTGCCTGTGAATGTGACTTTTGAGACTCACAAAGGTAATGCTGCATTCAAGGCTGGTGAAAAGCTGGGACATCTGAGTATCACCAGATTTACTGAGTTACGTATTGTTAAAAGACACAGGAACTCACACCCTCCATTTTAAAACTCACATATTTACATTAACGACTACAAAAAATTTAATTTTGTGAACTATACAGTTAAAATAACCTAAAATGAGCAGGTTATTCTTCATGTGGAAAACTGATCAGGAAAATTATATTTTCCCAGCAGATATTTTCACAAGAATAACCTATCCATTTTTAGTGTGTATTTCTCAGTTCAGTTTATGGAGATAGCACCCAATCACAACAGAAGTCGTCCCAGGGCGCTGAACAAAACATTCACAGACAGTACATTATAAAAGACTAGGGTGCACCCTTTTCAGTTTCTGGCCCATCACCGATTTCTAAAAAGTCTGACCTGCTGTATCCAATTTTGGCCGATACCGATTTTGTTTTATAAGTGACACTGTCAGATAAAGTAAATTTAAATAAAATTTCCAATCTTATTTTATTGAAAAAAAAAACACAAAAAAACACAACCTTGAACAATATCCTAGAACAATACAAACTTGTTTTAACTGGCCATGAGGTAGTGCTCTGAAATACAAATGAAGTTTAGACAATTGTTGTTAAACCTAAAATAATAAATAAATAAAAAACGGTAAATTGGTTTCTTGTGTATCGGCTGATTTCCCAAAATTAAAGAAATCGGGGCTGATAAATTTGCTGGATGATTTATCGTGTGCCCTTATAAAAGACAATTAATGGTAGTAAAGTTATTCATTTCAATTCAAACATACTTTAGGTAAATTAAATGTTGTCATCATCCTGGTTTCATTAAAGAGTTGTTCTAGATGCTGATGGCTGTGGGCAGGAAGGATCTCTTGTAGCGGTCTGTCTTACAGCGTATCTGAAGAAGCCTCTGAGATGTTGATATGTGGACATGACAAATTACAAAGCAATAAAGACAGTATGTACTGTACTCTGTCAACAAGAAGTGATGCCCTTTGACCACATTTATAGTTGATTCTGGCGCCCCCTCCTGGTAATAATGCGCTACTGCTCGTTACTCAGCTGGTTAAAATGACACACCAGGGTATGGAAGCAGGAATGGATCATCTGCTCTGCCAAACTTCCCTCTGGTATTCTCCACATTATAACTCTGACCTACTTGAACATCTGGCACCAAAACATTTAGGTTAATTAATTCTCTGTTCACTGAAAAACACTCAGCTCCAAAACTACAAACATTCACTGGTGTACTGCTTTTGTCTAAAGTTTCCTATTTTATTTGCAAAACATTGACACACAACTAAACATTGTTAAAAGTTCAGTTTGTCACTCATTTGATCTGCTAAAATAAATGTTTTATAAATGAACAAACACTCCTCTCTTTGCTGATCACCACAATGTTTCAAAATGTCTGTAAGAGAAACAAGAATTACACCAAAGATGATGCAGTCAGTGTTTCTAACTCAGTCATGAACATTTTTTTACAATTTTACTCCTTTTTCACAACAGCTTTAATCTGTTTTCTGAAATGAACTTTGGGTTTTAACTTTAAGCTTGGTAAAGTTTAATCAGGTAGTTATACAAGACGATCATTTTATGGGAGACTGAGAGATGAAGATGATCATTTACTCACTTTGCACATGAGAACATTGTTCATTAGACATTTGGAAAACACAGCCGGTATATTGTGTCCAATGTGTGCTTTCAGAAGCTGCTGTCTTGTTTTTGTTTGTTTATTTTCTGATTTGTATAAAAATAAAAATAAACATCAGGTGATTCTAGGAGGAAAAGTAATTTCCGGAAGTCTTGAGTCACAAGATGTGAGAGGACTTTGGTCACTGGAAACTGCTGCGTCTTGAAGATGCTCCACATCTACGACAGAAAGACAGAGAATCACAGGTGACTTCTTCTTCTTCTTCTTCTTCTCCTTCTCCTTCTTCTCCTCCTCCTCAGGTATGTAGTTTTCATTTGGTTTCAGAAACATCTGGATTATTTTAAAGACTATAACACCTGCAACAAGCTGGCTTTACAGCTTTTCTTTCATTTGAAACTTTTAGAGGATACAAATGCAAACACAACATTTAATGTTCAGTTCAAGATTAAGATAGTCTTATGAAAATACCTGAATGAGTTTTAGGAACAGTTTGAGTGATTGTTCAGCAACATCTGCAGAAATACACCTGCGTTTGATGCTGCTGCGGTTTTTAAACATTAACAGAGTCATATGATCGTCAGCGTCCCGCTCTGTTAAATGACAACTCAGACCTCGGCTTTATGACGTGCTGAGATTTATTTCATAAATATCTGGGTTGATTTACTCTGAGTAATGATGTGTTTTTGAAACTCCAGCTTTAACCAAAAATGAAACATCAGCGACCACGTGAGTTTTAAAAACGTGATCTTTCTGCCCCTGTTGAAGCTGCTGTTGAATCTGCCATGGAGACCTTTGGTCTGAGGAGGACTCAGTCCCTGAGGACTCTTTCTGGGCTTCAGGAAACTTCATGGGTCATGTCCCCTTCTGCAACCTGGAGCAGAAAGTCTGTCTCTCAGCTGGTGCAGCAGTAAGCTTGTTCCACATATCCAACATGTTTCATTAGAACATGTGTCACTGTTCACATAATAAATATGTTGTAACTGTGCTCCAACAGTTACCAGAGCTGCACCGACCTGACGGGTTCTGAGAAATCAAAGCAAACACTTGAGGTAAGCTGTTGTTTGTCATGCTGGTTTGTTGTGGTCAGTAATAAAACCACAAGGATAACAGTGAACTCCTGTGGACAGGTTTCTGAAAACTGTGTGGACGGACGCTGGAGGTGGCTGGACAGCAGGGACAGCTCCCGTCTGTCCAGGAGCCGCTCCATGGACGTCCTCCCTCAAAGAGAGTCCTCTGGCACCAGAGCCCTGTGTGCTCTGTTCGAGTCCAAGGCCACCCTGCAGCTGAAGAGGACCTCTGCAGCCGGCAGTCAACCAGGCAGAGACTGGCCTCTGCACAACTCAAGAAGTTCCAGCAGTCCTCTGAAAGAGACGCTGGTCCAGGTACAGGAACAGATGCTCACACTACAAATCACTGCAGATGGAAAAACAAATTATTTTCTCCTGTTAGACCACGATACATTTCTGCCTTCAAAGTTTTTACATTTGAATACTTTGGTATGGCTCCCCTTATAATAAAAAGTTTATTGATACATTGTTAATTCATCTAAAAACACTTTATTAATCATTAAAAATTGTTTATTATGCATTAATTAAGAACAAGAAAGAGACAAAACTGAACAGTTTCTTGCCAAATAGTGAACCAAATCTGTTCACCTTAGTTAAATTAAACATTTCAGACTGTTACTACCTTGTAAGCGCAATAAGTATTTGTAAACCTAATTTTTTATCAAGAATCAAGAATCAAGAAGAATCAAGAAGGTTTATTAACATTGCATCAATTTTCACTAATACAACGTAAATATGTAGTTGCAGCATCCAGGAGAGAGAATGAGTGCAAAAAGCTGCAGCTCAACAAAGCACATGACATGTTCATCAACACATGATATGTTTATCAACACATGATATGCTCTTAGCGCGGCCAGTCCCAATCTGTCCCCAGATGAAGGTCAAAAGCAGGAAAACAGGCAGAGACACGGGGATTCACAGCATTGATATTAAAAAAAGATGAATCACATTTTGTCTTCAAGACACCGCGTGATCCAGTAAAAACCATATCAAAAGCACATTTAGTTACAATAACAAATGGAGATACGGCAGGCAAGGAGATAAGTCTGTGAGTAATTTCAGACAAACACAGAGTTCAGCAGATGTGCAGCTGGGTGTTATCTGAGGCTTCACAGAAATCTCTGGGGAGGGGGAGGGGGGGGGACTCTTCAGCTCCACACTCCAGGAGAATGGCTTCCCACAGCCTAATTTTCAAGGACATGTGCAGAAGCCAGATAATGTTCTTGTTTGTTATCCAATAGACCACAGTGTTCTTTTCCACTGCCGCCTTCAAGTCTGTGGTGCTGTTTCATGGCCGAAAGAAATCCAAATATGTGGTTCTGCTCCGCTCCGCTTCATGAACTTCCATCTGTCCCTTGATTGATCCGGGGTGGCTGTAAACAAGTCCCAAAACGGACAGCAGGTGCGCGGTGGTCCACCACTGCTCCAAGCGAGCGATTGAGCTCATACAACAGCTGGGATGAGGAGCTCACGGCCCGGTTCAGAGAATTTTGCTGATCAGGTAGTGCCGACAGCGCGCTGATAGCTGCCGAAGCCTCCCTCAGCTTCCAGTAACAAACAACTCCGCTTACGCCAAAAAACAGAGCAGTTGCTACCAATAATCCAATAATCCACAAATCCTCCACGTCTTCGACACTTAAGACGGTCAGACACATGGGCTGCCACTGACCCCACGAGTCCATCACGTATCCAGCCGCGTGTGTGTCGGAGGGACAGACAGCTTCTCCTGGCACGGTCCGCTGATATAATATCAGTTGTTGATACTTATAATGCAGTGATAAAGTACAATATTATATGCTAAAGTAATAGGTTTACAAATGCATATTGTCCTTACAAGTAACTTAGTCTGAAATGTTTAATATAACAACTCTAGATGAAATATACACAGTAGGTGAACAGATTCACGCCCGGATTTATGCAGGGGCTTTGAGGGGCTTGAGCCCGGGGCCCCGGAATTTTAGGGGCCCCCAGAGCCTCCGGACCCGCTCCCTACGTTGTTTTTTTTTTGTGAACGGACACGTTGTCTCACAAAGGAGAAAACTGTTCTTGTTAGGTTTCATGTAAAACTGGATGATTTTATCTTTTATTCGCTTCAGCGCGGCCGGTCCCCTCCCGCTGCCGGCGGGGGAGGGGGGGGTGCGCGCAGCCGGTCCCCCACCCACCGCTGGTGATAAGGAAGAGAAAGTGGAGGTGGAGGTGAATGGAGAAATAAAAAGTGCAGGAACGGAGGCAAAGGAGCTGGTGTAGGAGAAAGCAGGGGCGGCTGTAGAAGAAATGGAGCTGGGGCCCCCCAAACCAGGTGAAGAAACAAGGGAAGAGAAAAAATGAAGTTGCTGCAAGCGTGTTGCAGGGAAGTTTGTGTTGAAGTCCAGGCAACAATAGCTATTCAGTGATTTTATTTTGTGATGGAAGCATCATATTCTAGTTTCAAACCCTAACATGTGGTTTTGTATTTAACCAGTTCAGGGTTGTTTGTAGTTTGTGACAACTGGCATATTAAAGTTGTAAGTTGTGAAAACTTACTATTCAGTCATTTTCTGCTCATCATCTGAACCAAAGCAAAACAAACAAACATATATATATATATATATATATATATATATATATATATATATATATATATATATATATATACATATATATATATATATATATACATATATATATATATATATAGCTCCACAGTGACTGGTCTGAATGACTATAGACCGGTGGCCCTCACCCCGATAGTCGCTAAATGTTTTGAGAAACTGGTCATGTCCCACATCAAGGCAACCGTCAACATCAATGAGGACCCTCATCAATACGCATACCGTGAGAACCGATCAACAGAGGACGCCATTTCTTCCGTGGTCCACACTGCTCTCACCCACCTGGATCAGAAGGACTCATACGTGCGTCTGCTCTTTGTGGACTTCACATCTGCCTTCAACACCATGATCCCCCAAACTCTGATAGACAAACTATCTACACTTGGACTAAGCCCCTCTATTTGTAACTGGGTACTAGACTTCTTAACAGACAGACCACAGTCCGTGAAGATCCACAACTTCTCCTCCTCCACCATAACCCTCAGCACTGGCTCTCCTCAAGGATGTGTGCTGAGCCCCCTTCTGTTCACTCTGCTCACATATGATTGTACAGCCACACTTCCAGGCTGTCATATTGTTAAGTTTGCAGATGATACAGCGGTGGTGGGATGCATCACAAACAATGATGAGTCCAGCTACAGACAGGAGGTGGAACACCTGGAGAGCTGGTGCAAAGAGAATAATCTTCACATGAATGTGAAGAAGACAAAGGAGATGATTGTGGACTTCAGAAGGAACAAACACACCCACGCCCCACTGAAAATAGGTGGGTCTGCAGTGGAAGTGGTCTCCAGCTACAAATACTTGGGTGTACACATGAATGATAACCTCAGCTGGAGCAACAACACCACCAGCCTGATCAAGAAAGGTCATCAGAGACTCTACTTCCTCAGACGGCTGAGACGTGCTGGTCTGAGCAGCCCAGTTCTCACCTCGTTCTACAGGTGTGCAGTGGAGAGCGTCCTGTGCTCCAGCATCAACGTGTGGCATGGAGGCTGCACAGTTGAAGAGAGGAAAGCTCTACAGAGAGTGGTGAAGGCTGCACAGAGGTCTGTCGGAGTCAGTCTCCCCACCATCACAGACATTTACACCTCCAGATGCAGGAAAAGAGCCACCTGCATCATGAAAGACCTCACTCACCCAGCACACTCACTCTTTGCCCCACTCCCCTCAGGACGGAGGTTGAGGAGCATCAAATGTAGAACCACTAGACTGAGGAACAGCTTCTACCCTGAGGCTGTTAGACTCATGAATAAATAAAAATAAAATTAAAATAAACACTGCAAAATATCACATCATGCTGATGCTGATCTGTTTTCTTGTTGCTGTGTTCATCTGTGTTCATCTGTGACCATCTGCTCATACAAACTCATGTTCGTGCTGCTGTTTATTCCCACTATATTAGGCTTAGTGTATTACTAGTTGATGTTTTTCTTAGTTAATTCTAGATGTTATTACTGTTTTTCTCTTGCATTTGTTGTTGGATGTAACTGGGACCCCGTGTACATAATCTCGTTTTCATCACATGTACCACATGCGGTGCAAATGACAATAAAGACTCTCTGACTCTGACTCTGATATATATATATATATATATATATATATATATATATATATATANAGCTCCACAGTGACTGGTCTGAATGACTATAGACCAGTGGCCCTCACCCCGGTAGTCGCTAAATGTTTTGAGAAACTGGTCATGTCCCACATCAAGGCAACCGTCAACATCAACGAGGACCCTCATCAATACGCATACCGTGAGAACCGATCAACAGAGGACGCCATTTCTTCCGTGGTCCACACTGCTCTCACCCACCTGGATCAGAAGGACTCATACGTGCGTCTGCTCTTTGTGGACTTCACATCTGCCTTCAACACCATGATCCCCCAAACTCTGATAGACAAACTATCTACACTTGGACTAAGCCCCTCTATTTGTAACTGGGTACTAGACTTCTTAACAGACAGACCACAGTCCGTGAAGATCCACAACTTCTCCTCCTCCACCATAACCCTCAGCACTGGCTCTCCTCAGGGATGTGTGCTGAGCCCCCTTCTGTTCACTCTGCTCACATATGATTGTACAGCCACACTTCCAGGCTGTCATATTGTTAAGTTTGCAGATGATACAGCGGTGGTGGGATGCATCACAAACAATGATGAGTCCAGCTACAGACAGGAGGTGGAACACCTGGAGAGCTGGTGCAAAGAGAATAATCTTCACATGAATGTGAAGAAGACAAAGGAGATGATTGTGGACTTCAGAAGGAACAAACACACCCACGCCCCACTGAAAATAGGTGGGTCTGCAGTGGAAGTGGTCTCCAGCTACAAATACTTGGGTGTACACATGAATGATAACCTCAGCTGGAGCAACAACACCACCAGCCTGATCAAGAAAGGTCATCAGAGACTCTACTTCCTCAGACGGCTGAGACGTGCTGGTCTGAGCAGCCCAGTTCTCACCTCGTTCTACAGGTGTGCAGTGGAGAGCGTCCTGTGCTCCAGCATCAACGTGTGGCATGGAGGCTGCACAGTTGAAGAGAGGAAAGCTCTACAGAGAGTGGTGAAGGCTGCACAGAAGTCTGTTGGAGTCAGTCTCCCCACCATCACAGACATTTACACCTCCAGATGCAGGAAAAGAGCCACCTGCATCATGAAAGACCTCACTCACCCAGCACACTCACTCTTTGCCCCACTCCCCTCAGGACGGAGGTTGAGGAGCATCAAATGTAGAACCACTAGACTGAGGAACAGCTTCTACCCTGAGGCTGTTAGACTCATGAATAAAATAAAATAAAAATAAACACTGCAAAATATCACATCATGCTGATGCTGATCTGTTTTCTTGTTGCTGTGTTCATCTCATCTGTGACCATCTGCTCATACAAACTCATGTTCGTGCTGCTGTTTATTTCCACTATATTAGGCTTAGTGTATTACTAGTTGATGTTTTTCTTAGTTAATTCTAGATGTTATTACTGTTTTTCTCTTGCATTTGTTGTTGGATGTAACTGGGACCCCGTGTACATAATCTCGTTTTCATCACATGTACCACATGCGGTGCAAATGACAATAAAGACTCTCTGACTCTGACTCTGATATATATATATATATATATATATATATATATATATATATATATATATATATATATATATATATATATATATATATATATATATATATATATATATATATATATATATACATACATACTACACACACACACACACACACACACACACACACACACTCCGGTATATATATATGGGCCCCAAGATGACTCAAGCCCAGGGGCCCCCATCCTCCTAAATCCGGCCCTGGATATGGTTCACTGTTTGGCAAGAAACTGGTCAGTTTTTTCTCTTTCTTGTCCTTAATTAATTCATAATAAGCAGTTATAAATGATTTATAAAGTGCTTATAGAGAAATTAAAGACATATCTATAAACTATTTATTAGCCATCTATAAGCGGAGCCTTATTGTAAAGTGGTGCCAATATTTTTACATTATTCGTTCTGGTGCATCATATACAAGCAGACGGTCACACCCTCACCTCCTGGATTTGAAGGAAGACGGTCTGTTTGTTTCATGAAGGTTCCTCAGGAGCGCAGATCATTTTCTCCAAAGAAAACCAAAATGAGCTCACTAGAAACTTTTACAACCAGTGTGGAGTAGACAGAACTAGAGCGGTGTCTATTCTCTCATTAAATGCACTTCCCACAAAGATGAATTAATTAGTTTGTGCTCATTTTCAAGTTTAACACTTTGCAGACCTGTTTTTGTTCCTGGTCACGGAGTGAAAAGGGGGAATTGTAAATACCCTCAGTCTATGTGAATATTATGAGAATGGTAACTTGAACAAAAAGTGAGCTATGACTTTCATTTTGATGTGAAGCTGCATCTAAATGTAAGATTCCTGTTGAAAGTTGGATTGCCATGTCAAAATCCAAGATGGCTGCCACCATATGTAAACAGGTCATCCCGATCATTCAAGGAAAGTATGCTTTCTATTTTTCATATTGCTTAAAAGTATAGTTTCCTCAACTGACTGGGGTGGATTACTCTATGGGGGCCAAGGCCACCACTGGCCACCCCCTGGCTCCATCATTGCACCTTGTGGATAAAATGTCTCCCTCCACTCACCATGATCTGTCACACTAAGCTGCCTCGGACAAGAGAAAAATGAAACCCCTCCCTCTGTTCTTCTCTCCAGTGTAACTCCACTCCACTTGAACATCTTGCACCAAAAACATTTAGGTTTAAAGGTTCAGTATGTAATTTCTGGAACATGCTGGAACTTAGGAAAATTTTGAACAGAGACACGTTTCTGGTCCCTCCCCCTCAGAGCCATATATGGCTCTGTTACCCCTTGCTCTGCTGAAATTCAAATTCAAACTCTGCTTTTATTGGCTGGTTAACGGCGTGTCACTGTGGCTTTTTAGAAATGCTTTTAGAGAAGCAAGGGGACAATAGTTTTTTTCAGAGATTACTTGTCTAAAATCAGTATGTCAGGAGGTAGTGACAGAGTGAAGAAATATGTTAAAAATACGTTGTTAGAAAAATTACATACAGCTCCTTTAATGTATTCTCTGTTCAATCCCAGTCCAGAAAAACACTCATCTCCTGAACTACAAACATTCACATCCCTCAGCTTGTTCCAGTTAAGATACAAGCATTCAAACCAGTTCACTTCAGTTCAATATGTTGTCAATCCACAGAGAACGACGCAGGTGGATGGTCCAAAGGTCAACGGCCTCCTGAAGTGTCCCAGCAGAGCCTCCAGCCACACAGACGGTGAGCAGAGGATTAAAGTCACTGACTGTGGAGGACAGGTGGGCTCAGAGTCTGAGCACCTCAAACACATCATTTACAGGCATATTTAGTGTCACCGTGTGGAAGCAGCTGTTGTTTCTTTAAATAAAACCTGGTTCTGGACAGGCTGGAATATCAGGTATATTTAGCATAACAAAGTATCTGCGTTACGGTTCCAGCAAACAGAACAGCATCAAGGTTGAAGGTATTTAGAGTGTCATCGTGCAAACCTTGAAAGAGTTTGAGTCGTACCTCGTGTGTCGTTTCACAGAATAAGAGCCAAAGCTAAATAAAGCAGAGGATGGAGTAAATACATAACTATGTGTTGGGCACATGGTCTGTAGATAGAAGTGAGCTGTGAGCATGACGCAGCCTCTGCCAGCTGAGCCCTGCAGCTCATGTTTTTACTCTGTGGTGTTTGTGGTGTAAGGGGATAAACAAAAAAAGTGAGCAGAGAGTCCAATTAAAACTAGAAAGTTCCTGCAGAAGCTTTGACGGGGACTGCCATTTGGCAGCCATTTAAATTTTTGATTTGACGGAACTATGTGTTTGGGTTCATTCTCAGCTACCACCATACCAAATTTTAGTTCAATATGGCACAAAAAAAAATCAATGAGTTAGTTTGTCTTTTTTATTATTATAATTTATTTTATTTCATTCATTTCAAGTTTAAAATAAATACTGTATGTCACGTTAGCATAAACAAAAGGTCTGAATGAAAAGGAGTAGTTTGAAGAAAAAAATCTTATATAGTTTACCCCTTCTCCCATAAGTCAGTCTACTACACCACAAGCAACCAAGTTTTCTATCACCATCCATACAGACACATCTTTGACCATGAAACAGGCACTGTGTACATGTAAATAATACAAACAAACAACAAACAACAACATTATTTTTGTTATGATACAGCACTCTGAATCAACATACTTGTATGTTGAAAGAAAATTATATTTGCTGGTGAAGATTCTCAGTCATTCAGGACATGATAAATTCAAAAACGTTCAATACAAACACAACTGGACTTTATTTGTAACAGAAGACGTTTCGCTCTTCATCCGAGGATCTTTCTCAATGCAAAGAGCAGAGTGTGGGGTTCAAGTTATAAAGCTGAGATAAGATACACACATACCTATGTAGATTGACAAATCACATCTCACACCTTAAACAGTAGGTGTTTCTTAAAGTCTTTGTTAGTCTAATTCACAAATGAGGCTCCTCTGTTCCCATCAGGTGTGAAAACTGGCTGGGAATCAGTCCTAAAGCTGCATCATATGTTTTTGAAAGTTGGAATCGGAAGCCTCCTCCTCTGTGAGAAGGTTTTTCTCTCTTAACATAAACAGCTTCCTTCACCCCCCTCTCAAACCATCTGTGTTCTCTGTCCAAAATGTGCACATTCTGGTCCTCAAATGAGTGTCCCTTGTCCGTGAGGTGGAGGTGAACAGCTGAGTTTGGTCCAGAGGAGGAGGCTCTCCTGTGTTGGCACATTCGTCTGTGAATGGGCTGTTTAGTTTCCTCAATGTAGAGGTCTGGACAGTCCTCGCTGCACTGGACCGCGTACACTACACCACTCTGTTTGTGTGTGTGTGTTTTGTCCTTAGAGACCAGCCTCTGTGTGAGAGTCCTGCTTGAGAAAGCTCCTCGGATGAGAAGCGAAGCATCTTCTGTTACAAATAAATTCCATTTGTTTTTGTATTGAACGCTTTTGAAAATTAGATTTGATTATTTTCCTAAAAGTAAAAATAGATCTACTCTCTTTGGTTTCTTTAGACAAACTGCTCCAAAGATTTTTTCCATAAACAGAAATACAACTTTCCATTTGTTTAGTTCTGACTTTGGGTTTTATGAAAATCTCTGGTTCTCTCAAATTATAAATGCTGTCTCTTTTAATAAATATTTTTTGCAAACACACTGGTAACATACTGTTATGTATTTTAAACATAACTTGCAAAATGTAGTAGTCCACCAAGTCGTGAAATTTCATTAATTTTAAGTTACAGAACAATGGATTTGTTAGGTCTTTGTAGCATTTTCCACTTACAATTCTAACAGCTCTCTTTTGCAAAATAAAAATAGAATTTGTATATGATTTACAGGCATTCCCCCAAACTTTTATACATTAGGTAGGGAACGATCAATGAATTACAGTATACAATTAAATCAACAACGCTTCTTCATTTAGTGAGTCTTTCACTTTATATAATAAATGCAATTATCCTTGATATTTTTATCTTTAAATTAGCGATATGTTGTTTCCAGCTTATATTTTCATCAAGAGTAACACCCAGGAATTTGACCTCTGTCACACGTTTAATCACAATCCCATCAACATCAATCAACACATCTGTAGGAATCTCTCTATTGCTAAATATCATGTAGTTAGTTTTTTCAACATTCATTGATAATTTATGTACTTTCAACCATGTTTTTGTTACTCAAATAATTTTTAACTACCTCCAACATGTTTGTCAAAATTTCACCAGAATACAAAAAGTAGTTCATCTGCAAAGAGAATACTTTGAAGATGTCTATACGTGAACTAAATCACTGATGCATAAAATGAAAAGTTTTGGTCCAATAACTGACCCCTGGGGTACTCCACAGTTTATATAATGTAAGTCAGATCGGACATTGTGTATCTCTACAAACTGTTTTCTGTTCTCTAAATACCTGGAGACCCATTCGTGCACAAGAACTAATTCCATATTTACTTAACTTATCTAGCAGTATATTGTAAGCTATGGTGGCCATCTTGGATTTTTAATTTGCATTAGGACTCTAAAACATTTAAGTCAGGTCCTCTGGAAGTAAAAAAAAAAGTGTAGGAATGTTCAACAATTCGCTCTCAACTATGACCATACCAAATTTCAGCTCAGTATCTCAAAGAATGATATACGGTAGTCAATTTTGAGGAACTTACGGACAGAATTTCCTCTTATATTAATTTTTGTGAGGGATCAGTCATTCCCAGGAAATATGTCACAATATTTGCAAACAATAAACCTTGGATCTCCAAATCAGTTAAAAAAAACAATACATTTACACAACATTAGCTTTAAAAGGGGGGGATTTGACTCAATACCACATACTAAAAAACAAGTGAGGAAGGAAAGTGGCTAGTGTAATGCTTGTTATGGCTAGGCGCCTGACCACGGCCAGATATATTAATAGGCAGTCAGAAAAAAAGTTCAGCTGAGGAGCCTGTTGTGTGAACAAAAACACCATCAGACAAGAAGTTTAGTTTAAGGTATTTGTATTGTACATACTTAAGGTATTGATAAAATGTAATAATAATAATAATTTTCTGAGTATAACCGATAGACAAAAAACACACAACAAAACAGACAATGATTTCAACCAAGAGACAAAATACACACAACAAAACAGACCCTGATTACCGTACACCCAAGAGTTCTTTTTTTTTACTATTTTAAATCAGTCCTTGATTCCGGATGAAGGAATTAATTGCTTGATTAATGGTCCATCAATCAATAATCCGGTTTACAGTTCATGGTCCAGGGTAAATGTGTCCAGGAAAAACAAGTAATCTGGTGCAATTAAGTCCTACCGCACAGCTGCGGGGATCCTGTAGCTCGCCATCCTGGGTAGGAACAGGGGGTGAAAAAAACCCTGATCTAAACAAGGTCATAAATAAAACAAAAATTAGCATATTATATACACAGGACTAAACTTATCAAAAATAGTTAAACATTCACATAAAACAAATAATTCCAGCAAGTATTTTCTCAAGAATCATTCAATGAACTTCACTTCAAAGATCACATCAACAGTACAGTTCAAACCAAAGTTTCAGATCAAATTAAAGTTACATATCTAATTAATGTTACAGATCAAGGTTTAAAGTGCACTTCCAAGTTTTATCCCAATTTAATTCAGATAAGAGTCAATTTAAGCTTAATTTACGTCAGTATCGTTTCAATAAACAAATAGTAATTTCTTTTGTTGCGCAACTCAAAAGAAATTAACCAATTCCAGATTTCTATAGGCAGTCAACAAATTTACTGAAAAGTAACTAAAATTGTCCTTAAAGGATGAAATTACAAAAATCAAAGGCTCTATTAATACTTTATGTATATATCTTCTATTTGGCCACAAACTCAAAAAAAAAAGAGAATGATCTTTTGATCATTAAGACCACTTTAAATCATAAATACATGGATGGAGTGGGCGTGTCGCCACTGTATTTTTATTTCATAAAAAGGAACCCAAATACGTAAACAAACGACTCACCGTCGAGTGGTTGACATAAAACACCTAATAAATTCCTCCGGTCATGTTAATTGGGCTTGATACAGCGTGTTTCTCCCATGGATTATGAAGACGCCGAGCTCAAGCAGCCAGCCACAGCGTCAGCAGCACAACTTTTTTTTTTTTTTTTTGGATTTACTTGTTTATTTTTCCAGTAAGTGCAATGTCATTAATTGATTCTTTTACAGTTTTTAAAATAAATTAAATGTTTTTCTCCAAAAAAAATAAAAATAAACTCACGTTAGCCGTGGAAGATTGTGCCCCAATCTGTTTTTATTTTTTTTATTTTTTTTAAGAACTTTATTTAAGCAAAACAAGTATACATCAAAACAAGAGAATGAAGTATACAACACAATATAACAACCACACAAACAAACAGCCAGGGGTGATAACTAGATAAGAACATGCAAAGATGTACAAATTGAAATTGTTCTTAGAGCCTTTTCATTTGTAGAGTCTGTTATTGATTTGATATACAGTTCCATTTCTTTAACAAAAACAGAGAAACAAGGTGTTTTATTAGCAAATTTACATTTATGAATATAAAATTTAGCAAAGAGGATTAACAGGTTTATAATAAAGAAACGTTTAGTATCCTTTCTATGGAATTTGTAGAAACAAAATAAAACATTTTCCCAGCATAATGAAAAATTCTTTAATATATGGTCATTAATATGGTCCTGGAGCAGGAACACTGCAGCACTGGCAAAGAAGGCTCACCAGCGTCTCTACTTTCTCCGCAAGCTGAAAAGGGCTGGAGCTTCAACCCCCATCATGAGCACCTTCTACAGAGGTGCCATAGAAAGTGTCCTGACCAGCTGCATCACTGTGTGGTTTGGTGCATGTACTGCATCCTGCCGCAAGAGCCTCCAGCGCATTGTGAGAGCAGCTGAGAAGATCGTGGGCACCTCCTTGCCCTCACTGCAGGACTTACACAGCAAACGCCTCACTCGGAAAGCCCACCGCATGGCAGGTGATCCCACACACCCACTACACAGCTGCTTCAGACTGCTGCCATCAGGAAGGAGACTGAGGAGTCTCCAGGCTCGAACCAGCAGACTGAGAGACAGCTCTGTTCATCAGGCAGTCAGAATGCTAAACACTCTGCCTGCTCTGCCTCCCCTCCCATTTGAACTGCCTTAACACTAAAACTTTCTCACATACTATCACTCAACACAAAGTTTTTAACACTAGACTCTGTGTCACCAAACGGGTTTTCACTAAACTCTCGGTCATGTGCTCATACAGTTTGCACTACTTCTCATACTTGCACTAATGTCTGTATTACATCACTGCCTATAATCATAATACTGTTTACATTCTCTGTTTACATTTATTAATACTGTTTACTTTTATTACTACTGCTTACATGTAATTACTACTGTTTACATTTATTTACACTACTCTAATATCTACACCACTGCTGGTACATATACAGTGTGCTCTGAACGGTCTTATTTAGGGATGCCCAATGTGCCTTACTGCATATGCCACTTTTTGCCTCTACAACAACATCAACTACTACCTCATACATATACTGTGTACATTGACTCATACGCTGCTTTGCCACTTTGCAAATGTCAATGCTAGAAACCTTTAGTTTATTTTAGTTATACTTTTTATACTCTTTTTTTATACCACTATGCAAAAAAAAAAAAAAAAAAAAAACAACTCAGGACAGTGTTAGTTTTACTATTTTTATGCTTATGTCTATTATTATATGTTTCAGTGTTTCAATGTTTAGATGTTTACTGTTGCACCGAGGGACTGAGAGAAACGCAATTTCGGTCCTGTGTATGTCCTGCACTGTACATATTGCAGATCTGACAATAAAGTTGACTTTGACTTTGACTTTGATAAACCTACTAAACTCAGACCAGAACCTATGTGCAAAGGGACAGAGCCAAAAGAGATGTGTCACAGGTTCTGGATGGCCCTCACAGAAGCTGCAACTAGTGTTTATGTCTCTTTTGAATTTTACCATATAGTGCTTAGCAGGGTAAATTTTATGGAGAATTTTAAATGACACTTCTTTCACCTTGTTTACAATTAAATATTTATGGGGGATCATCCAAACTGTTTTCCAATGAATATCAGGGACATAACGGCTCCAGTAAATTGTTAAAGATGGACGAGAAACAGTCATTTCTTGAAACAACCTGCGTATTCCCTTATTGCTCTTCCCAGTCTCCTGTGAAAAACAGATTTTCCCCACAGATGACTCGGCTGGATCAGGGACAGTGAGTGGAACAGACAGAGTATCATTTGTGTTTTTAAACAACATTAAGGTGCCCAAAGGTATAGCATTAACCACCATGGAGAATTCCTGGAGACTAACTGGAAAATTATATATTGAGCAGAATTCATTGTAATTGATTAATTGACCTTCCTTATTAACCAGCTGAGCCACCCGTAGGATCCCATTTTGAACCCAAGTTTCAAGATATAGTGATTTATTTTTAAATAAAATATCTCTGTTGTTCCAGATGAGGTATTTGTGAGGTGAGAAGTTATGTTTATATATGAGCATCCACGCCAAGAGCACCTGCTTATGGAAAGATGAAAGTTTTACAGGAAGTTTCTCAACATTGTAGTTACAATTTAAAATGAGGTTAAAGCCACCACAGCACGAGAAAGCGTAATTTGGTATAAGGTTCCAGATAGAGGTTGGATTTTTAAGGAAGTGTTTAGCCCATTTAATTTTGAATGTGTTATTTAAACTAGAGAAATCCAGACAGTTAAGTCCACCTGATTCATAATTATTCATAATAACAGTTTTTTTTGATATAGTGTGTACGATTTTTCCATATAAAATTTAAAATCATACGATCAATACAGATTTTGTTGTCTAAATATAATGGGAGAGCAGCATATGTCAATTGGGATAATCCTTCAGCTTTGGTAATCAACACTCTACCTTTTAGAGATAAGTCCCTCTGAAGCCACTGGTTTAATTTATTTTTGGTTTTCTGCATAATTGGAGTAAAATTAGAGGAGCATCTTAATTTTTGGTCTTTAGAGATTAAAATTCCTAAATAAGTAACTTCTTGTTTAACAGGGATATTGCAAATAACATTAGCAAGACAATCCTTAATTGCTAGCAATTCACATTTTTTTAAATTTAAAAATAAGCCGGAGGCCTTGGAAAAGGTATTAATCACCTCTAAGGCAAGGGGGATCTGGTTTGCATTTCTTAAAAATAATGTGGTGTCATCAGCCAGCTGGCTGATTATGAGCTCTTTATTAGCTATGCTGATTCCTTGTACAGAACTATTGGAGACATGAGTTGTAAGGATTTGAGTGCAAAGTAAGAATAAATATGGAGAGATGGGGCATCCTTGGCGAATTCCACGTTTTAGGTCAAATCTAGGGGTTGTGCCGTTTGGCAATTTAATAGCACTATTACAATTGGAGTATAATGTTTTGACAGCGTTACAAAAAAAAGGGCCAAAACCAAATTTTTCTAAAGATTGAAAAATGAATTGATGTTCGATTGTGTCAAAAGCCTTATAAAAATCCAGAAAAAGAATAAAACTATCATCGGGCACCAAATATGAATAATCAAGTAAGTCTAGAACTAGTCTGATGTTGTTAGAGATGTGTCTGTTTCTCATAAAGCCTGACTGTGTCTCGTCAATAACAGTGTCCAAAACCTTTTTAATTCTGTTAGCAAGTATTGAAGCCATAATCTTATAATCATTATTGAGTAGACATATAGGTCTCCAATTATCAATAAAGAGTGGGTCTTTGTTTGGTTTTGGAATGAGTGTTATTAGGCCTTGAGTCAGGGTAGGAGGGAGACTGTTGTTCTCTATACTTTCTAGAAATACCTGTAAAAGAAATGGAGCTATATGATTAGAGAATGATTGATAAAATTCAGCAGATAAACCATCTGTGCCAGGGGATTTATTGGCCTTCAGTGCATTGATGCCTTTAGAAATTTCCTCCACTGTAAATGGGTTGTCACAGTAGTCACCATCCTCTACGTCAATAGTTTTTAAATTTTTAATATTGTTAAGAAATGATACTGATATCTCTTTATTATATTTTGAGCTGTATAAATTAGAGTAAAATTTGGCACAAAAAGTTGCAATTTCCTTAGGATTGTTGGAGGTAATGTCATTGATATTTAGTTGGTAAATAGAGTTTATTTTTGATCTGTATTTTTCTAGCCTAAAAAAGTAAGCAGAGTTTTGTTCTCCTTCCTCCAGCCATCGTTTCCTGGATCTGATGAAGGCGCCTTCAGCCTTGTGTTTATATAAGGCATCCAGTTTGTTTTGATGTTCTATTAAATTTAATTTATCTTCCTCCGAAACGTCTTCTGGGGATTTTAGGTAATAGGAGGTGATTTTGCTTATGACTTCTTCCTCTTCAGCTTTCTTCAATTTAGAAATCTGACTTCCATAACGTCTTAAGAATTTGCCAATTTCAAATTTGAGAAGTTCCCAATTGCTGCAGAAACACCCTTCCTTGTTAGCCTTAGTCCAATAAAATATAATTAATTTATTAATATGAGCTTTAACTATTTCATGCTTTAGCAATGAGTTATTTAGTTTCCAGTAAGCACATTTGTAAGGTGTATTATCAGGAGTATAAATTTGGATGTTAATTTGAATAGCTCTATGATCAGTAAGAGGGGTGGCAAGAATGTTAACAGCAATGTTGTCTTTATTAATACATTTGGAAATAAGCCAAAAATCAATACGGGATTGTCTGGACCCTGTTTCATTGCTCCATGTAAACATTTTGTCTCGGGAATTTTTCTCTCCATATATCTATAACATTGAATTTCTCCATAATTTTTTTTAAAGTGGCACTGTATGAGGTCTGTCGCTTAGGCGGCCATCTGTCTTTCGTATTGTCTAAGGTAATGTTGAAGTCCCCGCCAATTAAAATAATTGAGTTTGGGTATTTGGAGAGCCAAAAGGTAATTCTGTCTTCTAAAGATTCCAATAGTTTGTCGTTTTCTGGTTTATTATTATAACCATATATATTAACTACAATAAAGGTATTGTTAAAGCATTCAATTACTGAGCAGATGTAGTGCCCTAGGGTGTCACGATCAGTATGTAATATAGTTCCAGAAAAATTATTTTTAAGTGTGGCGACACCAGCTGAACGCTCAGTTCCGTGAGATAACCACGTTTCATTTCCCCATTGTGATTTCCAAAAATTACCATCAGTAGATGTAGAATGACTCTCTTGAAAGAAACAAAAATCAGTTTTAAGTTGTTTGGCAAATAAGAATAATGCTTTGCGTTTACCTGTTTGTCTTAACCCCCTGGCGTTGAGAGATACTAATGAAACAGACAAAGTTACTTGAAAAGAACAACAACAAACAAAGAACAAGAACTAAACTTTTAAAGGTAAGGGTGTGTTTGCAAAGAAAGGGGACCGAGAGCTGCACACTTTAAGTAGTAAAGCAGTAAGTAGCCTGACTAAATAATTACAATAAAAAAGAAACAAAGGAAAAATAACACTTTGCTATCTATTTTGGTTTAACTGTAGTATTTTAAATTCTTACAACAAGAACAAGGTAAGTCTTCAAAACTAAATTATCTGTTGACTACAGGTGGATATAAAATATTAAAAAGGAACTAAAAGTGAAAGCAGAGTGTAGTCCAGACACAACGTGTAAATGAATAGGCGAAATGATCATTTTTACGGATTAGATGAAGGGGGGAAGACTTCTGTTCCGCTGATAAAGCCACGACCTCCAACGAAGTAAGCTGGTTTGCCTTCCTTGCGGGCTTTGTCGATCATGGGCCACAGTTTATTGCGTCGTTCTCTGTCATCCTTGGACAGGTCCTCAGTGAATCTCAGATGGTTGTCCCTCAGGTACGAAGATGTTTTGGCTGCTTTCCATGTAGCATCTCGGAGGAATCTGGAGGTGAATTGAATGATGATCCCTCTGGGTTTGGTGTCTCCTGGTCGTTTGGCTCCAAGTCGGTGCACGGTGTCGATGACATCAGCCAACTTGTGTTTATGTTCTGGTAGAACTGACTGGCAGATTTCTATCACTTTTCTTCTTATGTCTTCTCTCTCTGTTTCTTTAGCTCCTTGTAGTTTGAGATTCCACCTCCTGGAATATCTTTCCAACTCAGCAAGCCTCTGCTGGCAGTTGTCTACCCGACCTTCCTCTCTTGTTACTTTTTTTTCCAGGACATTCACTTTCTTCTTCACATCATTCACTTCAGCGCATACGAAGTCAATAGTCTTTTTGAGACCCTCAATCTTTAGCGTATTCTCCTTCACCATGCTCTCTAGGTTGTCAGACCTGGTGTTTATTAGCGCAGACAGGCTGGCTATTATCTCATTTGTAGCAGATGGGTCTGGGTTGCTGCGTTCATACATCACCTTCTTCGGAGCTGGCGATTTCAGAGGAGTGACAGGTAGTGCAGGAAAGTCGTCGATTTCTTCTTCATTCACTGTCAGAGTTAAGGAAGCAGCTGCGTAGTTGTGGCAGTTGTTAAATAACACGTTGCCGATTGTAGCATTAGCCTCGTTAGCCACGTTAGCCGTCTCAGACGCAAGCCTGGACTTCAACGTTTCTAGTCCTCTCTTCGCTCCTTTATGGTTCGGCATTCTGTTGTAACTGTTGTGTCTATTATCTTTTAATTAATTATTAGTGCTGGTGTTCATATAGACAGGGTTTTACCGCGTTATATGAGTTTTTTGTGCAGATCTCGGTAGAGAGCGTCTACTCACTCCGCCATCTTGGCTAGCCCCCTTGAGGGAGCGACATGTTGAACTATGACCCCCAACGTAAAAGAAGCGGAAGACTGGGCGGAACTCCACATGCTGTTATGCCACGCCCTCTGTTGGGCGGTGTGTGGAAGCAGCATGACGTCACTCTCCTGCGCCATTTGGTTTGCGTTTGCATTTGAATTAAGTTACACATAACGCAGGAGGGGGTGAGGCTGAAAACGAAAAGCAGTTTCCAGCAGGTTAGAAAGAGAATGAGCAGTGTTGATTTATAAAATGAAAATGATTTAATTTAAATTTTATTTATGAGACAAAAAAGGCAGCTTGCCTTTGAAATGAAAAAGCATTTCTGCTATTTCATTTTAATTTGAAAAATTGACATTTCAAAATGAATTTTGGTCACTTTTTACTGGGTTATGTTTTGAAAATTAAAAGTTAAACGTTATTTTATTTATCATTTTGATTAATTTACAAATTGAGCAGTCTCGAAGAAGAAAATGAAAATGCAGTTTGGATTATTCATTTTAAATTTTATTTATGAGTCAAAAAATGCTGCTTGATTTTGAAATGCTTTGAAATGAAAAAGCATTTCTGCTAATCCGTTTTAGCTTTAAATATGAGACACAATGGCTTCCATAGAAAGAAAACAAACGAGGAACAACAGCTTCCACATGGAGTCGGGTTTCACAAAAGGACTAACATCACTGTAATCATTGTAATCAAGAGCAGCTGTTTGCCTTTAAAAAATGTATATATATATTTTTTCTTTATAAATGGGATATATAAAAAATATATATATTTTTTTTTTTACTCAGAATTTTTTTGTTTCAAGTAATTTTAAAAGGTATTTAAAATTTCCATTATATTTTATTTGTTTATTTAAAAAAAAAAAGTATTTGTGATACAAAATAATATTTATGGTGCTTTTATCACATAATGCTGAAAAACAAAGGTGGACGATAACTATTTTTGTCTGTATAGGTGGGTTTGCAAAAAACAAACAAACAAGCTTAAAGAAAGTATCTACAACTGAATAATTGTTTAAGACAACCCAGTTCAGGATGGCTCTTAAGCTTTGTTTATACTTCATGCAAGACGTGCGGCTGCGGCCCAGCGATGACGTAATTGCGTGTGTGTCACCGACCGCATGAGTGTTTATAC
>JBBPBX010010417.1:0-20988 GCA_038048925.1 Garcialebias charrua
TATATTTTTTCTCTCTCTCTTTTGTTTTCTATTGTTTGTTTATTGTTTAAGGAAATTCTACCATTGCTGTTCATTGTTCTTTAGTTTTAGCAGGTCGCTTTCGTAAATGAGCCCATGAGGTTCAAAAGATTTACCTGACTAAATAAAGGTTGAATGAATATAAATTCAGTTAAACTTAAGTTATCTAGATCTACTGCGGTGCTGTACAAAGTGAAAGATTTGTTGAATGATAAAGCTCTGTATCTGTTATATAATGCAATTTTTGTTCCACATTTAATTTATTGTGTTGAAGTTTGGGGAAATGCATGTAAAACCATAACGAAGCCTATTTTTATTTTACAAAAAAGAGCTGTGAGAATTATAACAACAATTATAACTTTTTTCCGATGCCGAGAAGCTCGTCCATGCTTTTGTCTCCTCCAGGCTGGACTACTGCAACTCCCTGTTTATTGGAATCCCTGGCAAAAACCTTCAGAAACTTCAATATATTCAAAACAGTGCAGCAAGGATCTTTTTATTTTTATTTTATTTTTTATTCATTTTACATCAATAAAAACAACATTTAAACATACAGTGCACAATATAAAAAGACATAAAATGAAAGGAGGCAGAGAGAAGAAATAATCTTATAGTATCTGCCCCTTTTTTTCCAAAAAAACAAAAACACAAAAGCAAACTCAATCCAAACAATTAACTACCGTAATGCAATATTTTTCTGGTAATTGAACAAAAAACTTCATTTTTTGACTAAATAATTACTAATAGAATCGATTTAACTAAATATTTTCGTATTTTGTTAACAACTTAGATTTAATCATTTTTTAAACACAAGCATAGATTTAGCATATTTGACATTGTTTTCTAAATTGTTCCATAAATCAATTCTCTGTATTGAAACAGTCCGACCTTTTAAACTTGTCTTATACTGAGGTTTTGCAAAAATCTCAGTTCCCTTAAGACCATAACAAGACCTTCTTTTGACAAAAAACTTTTGAATGTTTGGAGGCAGTAAGTTGTGTTGAGCTTTATACATAACTAAAGAAATATTATAATCCACCAAATCATAAAATTTCAATAAATTAAGTTGGTTAAATAATGTATTAGATGGATGACAATAAGGTTTTCCTAAAATAATTCTCACAGCTCTTTTCTGTAAAATAAAAACAGGGTTTGTTGTAGTTTTAAATGCCTTTCCCCAAACTTCAACACAATAAATTAAATGAGGAACAAAAATGGTATTATATAACAAATGCAAAGCTGTCTCATTCAAAAAATCTTTAACTTTATACAGTACCGCAGTAGATCTGGCTAACTTTGTTTTTACCGAAGTGATGTGCTGTTTCCACGACAGTTTGTCATCAATTATCACACCCAGAAACTTCACCTCATTAACTCTCTTGACTTCCACACCATCCATTTTTAGAAAAAGATCCATATTCTTTTTTGTATTACTAAATAGCATGTAATTTGTTTTTCCAAGATTAAGTGATAGCTTGTTTAATTTAAACCAGGTTTGTATTTTTGCAAATTCCATTTTTATCAACTCAGTCATTTGTTCGAGGTCACTACCAAAATAAAAGAAGGTAGTATCATCAGCAAACAATATACAATTTAGCAGTTCGGACACTTTCACTAAATCATTTATGTATAAAATAAACAACTTTGGTCCAAGTATCGAGCCCTGCGGGACTCCACAAGTAATTGGACAGAAATCAGATTTTGTATCGTCAACATACACAAACTGTTTTCTGTCCGTCAAATAACTTTGTATCCACTGCAGAGCTCGCCCTCTAATACCATACCTGTTCAGTTTATTGACAAGAATAGTGTGGTCAATAGTGTCAAACGCTTTTCTTAAGTCAACAAATAAACTTATGCAGTGTTGTTTTTGATCTATGGCTGTGGTGATTTTTTCTGTTAATTCCATAAGTGCCATTGATGTGGAATTTTTTGCTCTGAATCCATATTGGCTTGCACTCAGGATGTCGTGTTTTTCAAGAAATTTATCCAATTTGTTTGCAAATACTTTTTCAAGAATTTTAGAGAATTGTGGTAACAGTGAAATGGGTCTATAATTGTCAAAAACACCTTTATCACCATTTTTAAAAATAGGGATCACTTTAGCAATTTTCATATTATCAGGAAATATGCCCTCTGAAAGAGACAAGTTGCATATGTAAGTAAATGGTTCAATGACCTGATGTATTATATTTTTTACAACCACCATATCCATGTCAACCCAATCCCTAGACCTCTTGTCTGCAAATTTTTCGACTATTAAGAGTATTTCCCTATTGTCAATTTCTTGTAAAATCATAGTGTCTCCACAGTCTTCAATCAAATAGTTCACGTTTCCATCGATACATGGGATTTCATTGGCAAGATTTGGCCCTATATTCACAAAATGGTTATTAAATTCATTTACAATTTCTTTTTCATCTCGTGTTTCTTCATTGTCTTTCATAAAAAACTGTGATAAGGTCGTATTTTTTGGGCGATTTTTCAAGACACTGTTTAAAACTCTCCAGGTTCCCTTCATATCACCATTTGTTTTATGTAATAAATCACTGTAAAATTCTCTCTTTTGTCTTTTTATAATTCCTGTTAATTTGTTCTTGTATTTTTTATATTTAATCTCCGCCTCGGGAGTTCTGCATTTCAAGAAACAAGAATACAGATAGTTTTTTTTCTTGCATGCATTTCTTAAACCTGTTGTCATCCATGGTTGATCAATGGAACGTGCTCTCATATTGTGTTTTTGCACACAATTTTTTTTGTACAAGACATCCACGATATTCATAAACGCATCATAGGATTTGTTTACATCAGTCACGTAAACATCTTTCCAGTTTTGTTTGCGTAGATCATCTTTTAATTTATCTAATGCTTTTTGTGATGTATTTATCACTATATCTCTTGTTTGTTTTTTTGTTGTCTGTGTAATGCTGTTTTCTGTATTATAAATTGTGAAAATTGGTAAATGATCACTCAAATCGGCAATCAAAATACCACTTTTTAAATTCTCATTTGTTAAGTTTGTGAAAATATTATCAATTATTGTGGAGCTATGAGTTGTTATTCTGGTTGGATTAGATATCAATGGAAATAAATTTAAACTGTACATGGCATGTGTGAATGCATTAATATTGTTTGAATCAGTCTGATTTCCCAAGTCAATGTTGAAGTCACCACACAAGAAAATTGTTTTGTTTCTGCTCTTTTCTAATAACTCCAGGATTTTATCAGTGAATAACTCTATATTTGATCCAGGAGATCGATATGCACAACTTATTATGATGTTTTTGTCTTTTGTATTTACTATTTCGATTGTTATCATTTCCATTGAATTGTCTACCACTATGGACATGTCACTAATTAATTTGCATTTTATTTCACTATTAATGAATAGAGCAACTCCTCCACCTTTTTTCTTTTTATTTCTGTTCATATGATAAAGGTCATAACCTTCTATGTAAGCATTGTTTATGTTTTCATCATTTAGCCATGTTTCGGATAGGGCTATTATTGTAAACTTTTTGTTTAATTGCTTCAAAAAATCTGTTATCTTGGATAGATTTGCATTTATACTTCTGCAATTGAAGTGGATAATGGAGAGACCACCATCTGATACCTCAATTGTGTTAAACTGTTCGTCATTATAGTATTTACTTTCTTTTGTAACAGGAAGTAAATTGTTTACAATTTCGTCTTCGATATTATATATTTTGAATTCTGATTCTTCGCCCATCATTGTCATTTAAAGTATTTGACCATCGGATTTTTGATATATGAATGTTGTTGATAATTTTACTATGTAGATACTGTTCTTGTCAAAGTTCTAAGTTCTTCCAAACTTTTCCAAGTCATTTAATTCTCTTATTATTTCAGGTGTTGAGTCTTCCTGTTTTTTAATCCATATTTTACCGTTTTTCGTCCACGTGGATACTATTTTATTCTGTTTTTTTAATATTCTTGCTTCTCGTGCAATCATTCCGTTCTTTTTTGTTAAATGTTCGTTTATATAAACTTTCGTTCCCTTTAATTTTTTTGCTTGCATAATTATGTTGTTTCTTTTTTTTCTATTGTTGAACCTTACTACTATTGCCGGCTTAGATTGTTTAATTTTACTATGAAGGGTGTGGCAAAAAGCAATGTCATCATGACCAACATCAAAGTCTTTATCCTGTAGGAAGGATACCACTTGGTCTTCAAGTGTCTTCTGCTCTTGAGGCGATGATTCTTCTGTAATCCCCTCATTTTTTGTGACTTTGGTATATGATCGATTTTTTATTTCCAGTCCAGTAATTATTACATTTTCTTGTCTTGAATTTTGTTCTAATTCATCGATCCGTAACTCCAATTCCATTATTTTTTGTCCTTCAAAGTAATTTGTGATTTTAATTGATTAATCTCGTCAAACAAGCCCATAAGTTGCTTTTGTTGAGATGTTATTTTCACAAGTTCAGAACTCATGAAATTTAACGATCTCTTAATTTCTTCAACATCATCAGAGTTTTGCTCACTCAGAGCTTGTTTGTCCCTTTTGGATTTATTTGCCATCTTTACTAAGAGCCGACTCCCAATGTCAATTTTCCACAAGAAAATTATGAGTGAATAGGCTCACATTACCAGCAAAGCTGGCCTGAAAGGAGAAGAAACAGACCTCCTCTACGGCCGACCGAGGTCCTCCCCAGCAGCAGCCGCTCCCGCAGATGAAAGTTGGAGAAAAGTCAGCGACCTCAACGCCGCTCCAACGCCGCAGGTTGTCAACTCCACCGAACGACAGCTTGTGCCTGTCCAGAGTCCCCCTCGAACAGCCCCCGGACGGTGGCCGGCAAGCCTCGAATCCAGCCTCCAGAGAGCGAAACAGGCCTCTCGGTCCCAACAGTTCACAAGGCCGACGCCGATCGAGGGAACTCCCACGCCGCTCGAAACTGGTCCAACGCCACCGATGTTCCAACGCCGTCGTTTCACAACCCCTCCGAACGACAGCCAGCGCTCGTCCAGAGCCCCCCCCGATCAGCCTCCGGACGGTGGCCGGTAAGCCCTGGATCCAACCTCCAGAGAGTGAAACAGGCCGACTTGGGAGCACCGCGGGAGCACCGCCCCACCCAGAGGCAGCAAACAACCGAGGTTAGATTACTGATCGTTTAATTAAATTGAGAAAGACTGGTTTTAAAGAAAAAGTCCAGAAAAAGTCCAGAATATGTTATTAGGTCAGTCCACATTGCCTGGATTGATCTGCTTGAGTTTTCAATGATTTTAATGATTTTATGACTCCCAATAAGCGGAGCGTTCCTCGCCCTGAGCGACAATAATCCTGGAGCCTACCATGTGAGCATCCTCTGTGTCAGGCTGAGGAGGGCTTGGGATCTCGTCCCCCCTTCCCAGTTAATGAAGGACACCGTGGTTTTGTTATCTGATTTCACCAGGACGTGCTGTCCCGCAATCAGACCTTTACCAAATAAGTATTTTGCTGACAGGAATACAGCCAATAACTCCAGGAAGTTGATGTACAATCTTGCTTCTTGCTCATTCCAGAGGCCTCGGGCATTCTGATTTCTGCAGACTGCCTCTCCATCCTGTTTTCGAGGCATCCGTCGTGATGACTACATCGGACGACACCCTACCTTACGGGACCCCTTCCGTGAACACAGACAGGTCCCTCCAAGGTTCCAGGGCCCTCAGGCACTTTGAAATGATTATAAACTTTCCTGCTCACCCAGACGGGGGCAGGTCGTGTTTGTTGGTTTAGCCATATAAGCAAGGCCCGCACCTTCAGCAATGCATGTGGCACACAAGGTATGGCTTCCGCCAAGAGGCCTAAAAGGCGTTGGCACGTTTTCAGAGGAATCCGCTGATTCGGTTTAAACTTTACCAGGCAACGGCGAATCGAGGAAACACGTTCCTCTGAAAGCCATGCCCTGTACCAGATGGTGTAGACCTGCACTCCCAGAAATACGGTAATCCGTGATAGGGTCAGGTCACTCCTTTGTAGGTTTATGACAAAACCGAGAGACTCCAGGTGAGAGATCACCCTGCAGGAGTGTGACTGGGCCTGTATTCTGCTTCCGGCCAAAACTAGAAGGTCATCCAGGTAGTTCATAATTTTGACTCGATGATTCCTAAGAGGGGTCAGGGCTACGTCCAGACATTTAGTAAATGTACGAGAAACAGTCTTCAAACTGAAGGGTAAGGCTTTGCATTCGTAAGCTTTCCCTTTGAAGGCAAACCGGAGGAATTTCCTGTGCCTCCTCCACACGTCCACATGGAAATAGGCGTCTTTCAAATCCACTGTACATGCGTAGTCTCCAGGTCTCACGGACTGGGGGACCTGCCGCAGTGTCAACATTTTGAACTTGAAAGTTCTTGTTTTCTTGCCCAGAGTCCTGAGATCCAGGACCGGTCTCAGGGATTGATCTCTTTTGGGCACCAGGAAGAGCTTGCTGCGCTGACCAGAGCATGGTTTGTGTTCTGGAACAATATTTATTACTCCTTTCTGCAGCATCGTTGACACTTCCTCCCTCAGCACGTGCGCGCGTGCTGGGTTAATGTCCGAACGCAGCACCCCCACGAAAGGGGGGGGGGTCCCTTGATGAACTGCAGCTTGAGCCCACAACGCATCCGTTGTCATGACCCATTCGTTTGTCAGACACGCCCTCCAGGCCTGCGCGTGCGCCATGAGCCTGGGAGGGATGTCTAGCTGCTGCTTGTCATGTTTGAGTGCGGGAGGGGTGGCCTTCGACCCCTCTCGCATACTCTGGAGCAGGCTGGTCTGCCCAGCAGAAGACATAGTGAGATCTGACTGTCTCAGGCAGAACTCATGTGTCCCACTGCGGTTCTCTCTTACCTAGTAGTTTGTGTTTCACAAAAGTGGTGAGTCAAGAACCAGGGCAGTCTTGCTTTGGTACTTTCATTTTTGTATATGCATGAAACAGTGTTTGTTTTTTATTACATATACAGTAGACGAGTTATGTTTAGTGCGCACATACATACCACCAGCTCCTTGTAGCATTTTACAAGTTAAGTCTGGGCTCAAAAGGTCAGGTTCCTGTACTACGTGTGCGGGCAAACCTGAAGCCCTGTTCCCATTTTGGGACCAGGATGCATTCAGTAGTCTGAGATTTTATTGTCCTCCTTGTTAGCCGGGGCTAAACGTGGAGGTACTCGTGAGCCCGCTAGCGGTGCTAAGACGGGCTCTCGAGCAAAGTAGCATCGGTAAAAAACACTTAGTCATGCTATGAATTCTACCGTCGATTCGGCCGGACAGGATAGCGAAACAGGCAAAATATGAGAAGGTTAGCTAGCAAGCTAGGCCAAGCATTTTCACATACCTCACGATGGAGTCCTTCGTTGTCCGCTCGTAGCCTCGCTAATCGTGTTTGCAACGCTGTCGTCCACCCCCTGTTGTCATGGGTGCTCCTGGTTAGCCATGCTAACCGTGGGAGCTAGCCAGATAGCAGCGGGTTACTCCATTTCCACACTCCTTTCTCCGGGGTCATCCGTGTGAAAAACTTTGAGTGTCTTTGCGTGTAGCATCCCTGAGCAGACCGGACAGGCCTCGTAGGTGTCTGCTGCTGAAAAAGGGGGTAGCCAGATCCGCTGAAGCAGGTTCGGGAGCCGGAGCTCACAGCCTGCCAGAGTTCCTCGTCCGAGGACGTCCTCTCGCTGAGCTGCTCGAGGCTGCTGGCCTGTTAGCTTCATTAGCTTAGCAGGTAGCGTGCCTTGCAGTTAGCGTTTGCTAACCGAGCAGTAGAAAAGCAGAAGAGAAAATGCACGGGAGCTGGGGCTCGCTGGCCTGCTGGTCTTCTTTGAGTTTTGGGTTTTCGCATTACCTTCTCAGGAGCCATGGCTGAGAAGAGTTAAGCCCGTTAGCAGTGCTAACGTTTTCCGGAGACGTCTCCCTCCTTGTGTCGCTTTCGCCGGCTAGCCTGCTACTTGTTAGTAGGGTAGCGGTGTCGCGCAGTCAGCGCCGTCGAGCGAAGCGGTCTGTGGAGAGAGGAGAAGAAAACTTCGGGGTGAAGGAAAAATGTGCCGGACCAGCTTTCGCTAGCCCAGCAGTCCGCAGGAAAATATTCTCTGTACGCTCTGTGTAGGGTGTGAGCTCATCTCTGGTCGAGCGATGAAAATACAGAGAAGATCCGAGAAGAGTGTTTCAGGTTTAAGCGAGGTGAAGGGCAATAAGAGAAAGATGGATGGGCGTCAGCGGCTTAAACACCCAGAGGGAGGGGCCTCTGGCGCAACGCTGACGCCCTTGCCGTAAAGGCGTGAGTGTATTACTTCAGGTAACCGCGCGGAGGCGCTGATTCCCATAGCATATGTTGCACGAGAGAACTTGACTGATAGGGAACTGGTCCTCTAATACCATATTTTTTTAATTTATCAAGTAGAATGGTGTGGTCAAATGCTTTTTTTAAAATAAACAAATATACTTATACAATGTTGTTTTTGATATACAGCTGTGGTAACTTGTTCTATCAACTCCATAAGAGCCATGGATGTTGAGTTATTTGATCTGAACACATACTAACTACCTGTATTACTTAAAATGTTATGTTTATCAAGAAATAGGTCAAATTTCTGGTCGCAAATAATTCTTCTAGAATTTTTGAGAATTGTGGCAACAAAGATATGGGTCTGTAGTTGTTAAATACACATTTGTCACCATTTTTAAAAAGAGGAACTACCTTAGCTATTTTCATTCTGTCTGGGAATATTCCAGTTGAAAATGAAAAATTGCATATTCATAAATTGCTCAATAATATGACTTGTTATATATTTTACAACCATCATATCCATGTCATCACAATCTTTTGATATTTTGTCAGTAAATGTTTTGACAACCTTCATTATTTCGTTCCATTTAGAAATATACTGTTTACACAACCATTGATTAAATAATTCACATTTTTATCCACTTTAGGAATTGTAGCTGCAAGGTTTGATCCAACATTTACAAAATAATTATTAAATCCATTTACAATTTCATTTTCATCAAGTTTTTCCACATTATTTTCCATAAAATATTGTGAAAGACCCATACTAAGCTTCTGTTTTTTTAGAACATTGTTCATTACTCGCCATGTTGCCCTCATATCACCACTACTTTTATGTAATAATTCACTATAATATTCCATCTTATATTTTATTATGATCCCAACTCATTTGTTTTTGTACTTTTTATATTTGTCTTCAGCCTCTTGAGTTCTGGATTTCAAGAAACATGAATACATATAGTTCTTTTTTTAACATGCATTTCTCAATCCTTTGGTCATCCATGGGTTGGATCAGATACTTCTTCCTCATGCCTGAGAAAGCCTGGATCTAATGAAATCATCCAGGTTTATAGGTGCTGAGCAGAAAACGGATATTCGTGCTGTTTTATGCACTGGCTTTTCATCTTGTAAAAACAACAGGCCGTGCACGACCAGTGAACCTAAAATGTGTGACCAAGCTCAACGCACTAGCCCAGCTGTGCTTTTAGATAACATCCCCTCGTCGGGGAGTTTGCAGCTCAGTCATATTACTGCAAAAATGAGCTCAGATTACCGTATTTATGGGTCACCACCACCTTGGTCAAAACACACCCTTAGGGAAGACGTGCCTGACACAGCTCCCTGGAGCCAAACCCAGCTCCAGAGCAATTGTGGAGCCGGAGGCTTGTGAACCAGACCCAGCCACGGAGTGGCCTGGAATCCGGAGGTCTGTTCGCATACAAAACCTGCATTCCAAAAGTACCGTGCCTCTCACTAAATGGAGCAAAAACAGATGCTCTGGCCCACGGTTATCCAGCAGAAGCAATGCATTGTACCTCTCCCCTCGCTCCCCCAGTTAGGGTGGCGCTGAAGAACACTTACAGGAGGGTCCCCTCCCTAATATTGTTGGCCCCCAAAGGGCCACGGGGCCCATGGCCCTGGGAGATGTACTTATTTCTGGAACATGGACAACTGCTCCTCTTCAGAGGCCCGTTGCCTCGACTACAAGAACAACCTCTCTACTTACGCCCAGGACTATAGCAAATTTCAGCTTGGCTGCCGAAAGGAACAAACTGATGGCCTCAGGCCTCCCTGACAACGTGGTAAATACAATACAGGGAGCGAGAGCAATGTCAACATAGACTCTCTATGCTCGTAAATGGGGTGTTTTTGAAGCTTGGTGCATGGGAAGGAACATTATTCCTATTCCTGTGACCTGGGGCCTCATGTACAAAGACTTGCGTGGATTTCTTACTGAAAAATGACGTACGGTCAAATCCAGAAAAGTGTCTACGCACAAAAGAATCCAGATTTATCAAACTGTGCGTACACCTGAATCCACGCACATTCCTTTTGTACATCACAATGAACGTGGAACTGAGCGCACGTGAGACACCTCCCCTGACACGCCTTCATTTACATATGTTAAACAGATGCAAATTACTTCCTGCATGTGTGAAGGACATGTTTGTTTGATCCCTGCGCGATCAGAAATCATTTCTAGATTCAGGAAAATAATGGATTTAATATAATATGAGTGAGGACAAACATCCTAAGTAAGAATAGTAATAAACTGTGTTCATCACGCAAAGAACGAGTGATTGTGTGCCGGCATTCGTGCAGTGCGCGCAGCTGCTGTCAGGTGCGCCACCGGCTCATTCATTCATTCTGAGTGAAAATATTAACTTTGCGCACGAGTTAATTACCATAATTACTGTAAACACAGAGGAACTTACTTGGATGTTTGCTAGAACATAGATCTTCGTTTATTTAATAGATGATATGAAGAAACGAGTCTCTGCGTCTCAGTGGAGACTTTTCATGACATGACGTGATGTTGGAGTCTCCAAAGCGCGCGCTGCAGCCTTGTGCGCAATCTGTTTGTCTGTGAAGCTTTTACTCCCATACAAGTTATAAATGGTGTACTTTCACGTGTCATTTTGGAGACATCTACAATAAACACAGATAATGACACACCTCCACTGCCGTGTAACACCGGCGAGGGTGCACGCGCGCTCAAAGCGCGACCATAACTCAGCCTTTGGGATCATATGGATGAGACCATTCCATTGGACATGAATCGGCTTTGTGTGGACTGGACTGGCACAGCCCTGATCGACCTGCCAGCTCCCTCTAAGCTCCTGTGGAACCCCAGTTTCTGCACGTGCACGCGTGATGCGCGGCCCCTGTGTTGCGCCAGTGCGCAGCAGTGCCAAACTGAAAAATGATTATTTCTGAAAACGGCTGATAAGCCATATCCTAGATCAGAGAATTATATCTGTTTATAAATAAATGCTCTGCGTGTTACACTATCTATATCCTCCAGTAAGGCTGAATGTATCCGTTCCTGTTACATTTATTTTTTGCACAACTTTGCGCGTCCATGTGGATGTACTTGTTAATCGTGTGTTTGGTGGGAATATTAATCATTTTCACATCATGAACAGTTAATAGTAATAATATTAATAATAATAATAATAATAATAATAATAATAATAATAATAATAATGAATTCAATTTATAACGCACCTTTCATTACTGAAAATCTCAAAGTGCTATAAAGTGCAACAGAATTAAATGTCGATAGAACAAATAATAAAACAGTTAAAATCAACAACAGTATCAACTAAGATCAAAAGTAGAATCATGAGGAGGAAGAGTATGCTCGGTTGAAAAGAAAGGTCTTCAAGCCGCTCTTAAAGTCAACCACAGATTGTGGGGCTTCAGTTTCACAGCGGCACCTGTAAGTGTCGCCAAAGGAAATATAACCACAGAAACGTGCGTACGCAAGCAGGGGAGCAGCCGTGGATTTGTACGTGGATGCGCAGATATTCCCGTTCATATCAGATTTGATACATACGTCACTTTGCGTGGAAAGTGACGTGCGCAATGTTTTTGTGCGTGCGCACGGTTGATACATGAGGCCCCTGGTCCAGCTTCTTACCTTTCTACAGGAACTGCTGGAGAAAGGCCGCTCCTTTTCCACAATTAAAGTGTTTTTATCAGCCATCTCGGCATGCCACGAAGGCTGGGAGGGAAGACTCCCAGTGCACACCCTCTCACGATAAGGTTCATGAAGGGTGTATTGAGGAAGAGACCTCCCAGCAGGACTTTGACCCCTGATTGGGATCTCCAATTGGTCCTGAGTGCTCTCTGTGAGCCCCCATTCGAACCTTTAAGCGACATTAAGATAGATTTGCTATCTTATAAGACCGCTCTGCTCCTGGCTCTTTGCTCGGCGAAACGTGTGGGTGACCTCCACGCTTTATCTGTGCACCCAATGTGTACCAGGTTTGCCCCTGATGGGTCAAAGGTCACCTTACGTCCTAATCCTGCATATGTCCCAAAGGTTCTAACTTTGAATCCCAGAAGTCTGGACTTTGAACTCTCTTCATTTCCTCCTGCTCCCGTCCTCACTGAGGAACAGAGGAGGCTGAGAGCACTCTGCTCTTTTAGGGTTTAAAGTGCTTACATTGAAAAATCAGCTGATTGGAGGAAAACAAACCAGCTGTTTGTATGTTTTGCCGTCCCGGCTACTGGCAGGTCCCTGTCAAAGCAGCGCCTCTCACACTGGGTGACTGAGGCCATTAAGAGGGCATACAGTAGCAAAGGTCAGCAGGTGCCCTCTGGGGTACGTGCCCACTCTACTCGAGGCTTGGCTGCCTCGTGGTCACTGTTCAAGGGTGTACCAGTTGCAGACATCTGTGCAGCTGCGAACTGGAGCTCAACGAACACTTTTGCAAAACATTACAGTTTGGACGTTACTGCGTGTGACGTCACTCAAGCTGTCCTCTCTAACACACAGTAGAGAGCGGCCTAAAGATGCCTAATGTATAAAGGCGGAAATTCTCACAAACATGCATTTTACTGAGCATTTCAAGGGCGTGAATGTATTACGTTCCCATAGCAATAGTGTTGCACAGAGAGACCTGACTGATAAGGGAACTGAAAGTTATGCACCATAACTCATTTTCCCTGAAGGAAGGGAACGAGGTGAAACACAGTTGGCCCTTTTCAATGCTGAAGCTCGGTGAAGTGCACTTGGAGAAAGTAGGATAGGCGTCCGTGTCTTAAGTACCCAGAGGGCGGGGTCTCTGGGGTGATGCTGACGCCCCCTGCCGTAAAGGCGTGAATGTACAGGTAGCCCTCGAGGTACGTCAGGGATTGGGACCTACGTGTGTGACTTAGGTCGATGTTGTCGTACCTCGCGGACCAAAAACACCTGCCTGTCGTAGGTCCGCGTTTCTGACATAGGTCGCGGCTATACCGCTAACGGAGCGCCGCACACATATTTAATGGCATGAGACTGAACAAGCAGACATACTAGGCCATGAACATGCACAGAACTGTACAGTAAATGAATACAGTACTGTACAATAAATAAAAAATATAATGTCTTACTTTGAGCTGGTCAAAGCCTGCCTTCGTCTTTTAGTATTAGCTCGGGTGCGAGCTCCCCCAGCTTCCTTACGCTCCACACGCACACACGTGGTCAAAACTGTTTAAAAGAATGACTGTTAGCTTCTTAACTTCATACATTTGGAGCCAGAAAAAAAAAAAACTTACTGAAAGCCGTTTCTCCGCGATGTCCTCCATCCAAAACAAGCTCGGCGTTAGCTACGGTTAGGCCCCGCCATTAGCAGCACTGGTTAGCATGTCAGTTCATTCAAAAAGGCTGTCGGCTTTGTATCTCCGCGTTAGCTCGGTGTCCCCCGACTGCCAGGCGGACATTTGCGGCGAGCTCCCGGCCGCAGATGGCCCCTCCGCGGCATGTCGGCTCGGTGTCTTCGCCTGTGTTTGCTGCTCTGTTAGCTGCTGTCGTTAGCATGTCGGGCGGCGTTGTTGGAGCCATCGCGGGGCGATCCGCGGCTGCTCAGGCATCGGCTTTGTATCTCCGCGTTAGCTCGGTGTCCCCCGACTGCCAGGCGGACATTTGCGGCGAGCTCCCGGCCGCAGATGGCCCCTCCGCGGCATGTCGGCTCGGTGTCTTCGCCTGTGTTTGCTGCTCTGTTAGCTGCTGTCGTTAGCATGTCGGGCGAAGTTGTTGGAGCCATCGCGGGGCGATCCGCGGCTGCTCCTCCGGGCCTGAGACGTCCACAGAGTTGACCGAGTGTTTCCAGCTAATTTATCCGTATGAGGCAACCCTGATCGGGCACACGGAGCCAGCTGACAGTAGCCTCTGGAGCTCCATTGACCGCAGTTCTGTTGTAAAATGGCGACCGGAAACGACCGGAAGTTGCGTAAATACGATCAAATTGTAATTAAAACGTAATATTAATAATTATACTTTATTTATAAAGCCATTTAAAACAACCACAGCTGCAACAAAGTGCTATACACATGAAATTAATAACATTTAAAAAAAATTAAAAAAAAAATAATGTTTATGTTTATTATTATTATGTTTATGTTTATTAAATTTGTTAATTTTTTTACAAAAGAAACAATACAAGGCAATCTCATAATGATAGTGTACAAAATGTAAAAAAATGAAAGGTGGCAGAAAGAATAATAATAATAATAATTTTAATAATAATAATAATAATTTTTTTTTATCATATTTTTATTAAATATGATAAAATCGTAAGTCTGAGTTGCCGTAGGTCGCGGGTGACGTAGGTCGAGGGTTTGCTGTATTCCTTCAGGTAATCGCGCGGGGGCGCAATTCCCATAGCAATAGTGTTGCAGCTCGTTCCCTTCCTTCAGGGAACATGAGTTATGGTGCACAACTTTCAGTTTTATTTACAAATGAACCCAATGGTGGGCCAAACGGAGTTCATCCGTGGGCCTGATTTGGCCCTCGGACCACCAGTCGGATAGCCCTGATCTAAGGAAAGGTCACTGTTGAAAATTGGCCACCACCGTATATTTATGTAAACCAACCACCCTGATCATTTGAAGAAACTATGCCTTCTACTAATCTTAAAAAAAAAAAAAGTTAAGTCGGGTCCTCTGGGCGTTCAAAAAACAAACAAAAAAACAAAAAAAAGTATAGAAACATTTCGTCCTTCATCTGAAAGACTTCTTCCTGTTGAAGTGGAGGAGCAGCAGTTCTACTCTGTCTCTCCTGGGTAACTGAACTTCTAACCTTACCTCTAAGGGAGAGTCCAGCTACCCTGCGGAGGAAACTCAATTCAACCGCCTGTATCCACAATCTCATTCTTACAGTCACTACCCAGAGCTTGTGACCATAACTTAAGACTGACCAGTAAGCAGACTTTGCTTTACAGCTCAGCTCCCTCTTCACCACAACGGACCGATACAGAGTCCACAATACTGTACTGCAGATGCTGCACCAATCTGTCTGTCAGTCTCACGCTCTATTCTTCCCTCACTTGTGAACAAAACCCTGAGATACTTGACCTCCTCCACTTGAGGCAGAACCTCACCTTGATCTGAAGAGAGAGCTTAAAATATCGTTTTCTCAAATTAATGAGGTAAAAAAATATTCTATTGTGGCCAAGGCCATCGTTGGTCCCCCTGGCTCCACCATTGCACCTGGTGGTAGATAAAATTGCTCCCTCCACTCACTAAGATCTGTCACTTTGCAATGCCATGTACAAGCAAAAATAAATAAACAAACAAATCTACCTCTTATGCAACTCCTACCCACTTGAATATCTTGCAAAAATATTATGGTTTACCTGCATTACCTGTTCCAATTCCAATCCAGAAAAACACTAGTCTTGAAAACTACTGTACGTTCACTATTCAGATTTGTTTAGTGATGGGGGACATTCGTGTACCACTTGTTTTCTGGGCCTTTAATTAAACAGTATGCATAGTGTAATCGTTACTTAAGAGGACACATTTTCATGTCAGTTTCAAACCAAAATTAGGGTTTGAGTATAAAAGTAGCACGTTGCAGGGCAGTTTGGAAACCGAAAAAGTCATACAGAAAAGGTATACACAAAAGTTAGTAGAAATTACAAACAAAATGCAAATTAGAAATCTGCAGTGGAAAACTCTTATTGTTTTAAACTCTAACAGATGTTTTCTTGTCACACTCCCATTATCGTGACCAGTCCTTAAAGCTGTCAGCCACAACAGTATGTGGGCTGATTGCTCCCATTGCTGCCACCATGCCTTACCCAGGAATCCACTGCATCACTATGAATAAACAACCATGATCTACTAAAAAAACTTTTGTCTCGGCCTAAAACCCTCTAAGAAATGTCACAGGTGATGTTGAGCACACTGCGTTTTTAATCTGAACCTGAAAACCTTGTCAAGATGTTGCCAAGACCACCCAGGTTAAGAGCTAATTTTTATACACCTGTTGAAAAACGGATGGTTTTCTTTTGTCCTTCCGTAAACGGTTTCTTGTTCAGCCCATAACTTCTGATCTGCTCGAGATAATTTAACAAAACTTCCTACGCGTATACATCATCACTAAACAGAGTGTAACCTCACGTTTCATGAACCCAGCTCCAAGATCAAGGGTATAAATCAAGGTCAAAGTTAAAACAAGGTCTCTGTTTCTCTTGCTCAGAACTTCTGATCTACTCAAAATTAATTTAACATAACTTGCTACATTTTTTTTTACTACCACTCCACAGCATATCACATACTTCTCATCACATCAGCTTCAAGGTTGAAGTCAACGTTGAAACAATATATTTGCTTGTCCAGGCTATAGCTATAGATTGTTGTGTTGGTTTATAATAGTTTGTCGATGGGCGTATAATGTGTCGTATGCTGTACTATTGTTAGTGTTGTAGTGGGGGTTGTCATCAAGTGTGCCTCGATAAAAAATTACTTGGCTTTGCACAGACAATTAAAAAAACACAATAATTTTCAATAACACTTTATTTAACGATGATGTGAATAGTAAAAGCTGTCCATAACATTCAGACAAAAAAACAAAAACAAAACAAAAAATAGAATGAATTTTTCAAATCCCCTCCCCTCATAACAACTAATGGCTCAAAATGTTCAGGTGTTCCCAGTTTGATACGTATTTTATACAACTTCTTTATATCTAGACCTGATATGTACATAACATAGTTACAGATACTGTAAATAAAAAGACTTCAAAGAACCTTCGTGGAGTATTTGTGAAATGTTTCCTATGTAAAAATGAGAATGTACGTAAAGATCTTTACATATACATATATTTATATATATATAATTCTCTATTCTTTCCATAAATAAGAAAACAAGTTATTGCCCCTCTTGAACATGTTGCATTTATTATAAGATTTATTTACCGTATTGAAGTTTTAATCCAACTTAATGCCATGTGGTACCACATATCAAAATGACAAAACATTAACAGTATGGACCTTTGTGTGTCTCCACTCTCCACTTAATATATTTTCATGTAGTTATAGTTCTGCATGTGTATGTTGTATTATCCAGAGAACCCGACAATGAAACACACAAAGATATTATATATTTCACTTTGATCTTTAAACTAAAAACGGTAAAAAGGCCTGTGGTCTATACAAACCATCAGCATGACGCTAGTTATTACAGGATATTATGAGCCCTTGACCCACCACAATTGCATTTGAACAACTTTTCATTCACTAGAACTGAAATGAATTACAAAACAAAAAAAAGGGGGGCACATCAAAATAAACCAGCATTGACATCTGTGATCTACTTTTGGCATTTTAGATTGATTAGGAAAAAATATATGGTAATTTGATAAATTACAGGGGGTGGTCTTAGATTGATCAATAGCTGCTACTTTCACTTTATTGCCCTCAGTTAACATGTGCTAAACCAGTATATTGTTTGAAAGAATGATGATTTTGTCCACTGAGAATCTTGGCATTGACATGTGCGAACTGATCGAGAGGTGAGAAAAACTTGTAAGAAACAAAAACAGTGCAAATGAGACCATGGAACAACAGAGTGGATTTATCACAACAGTTGCAAAAACAGAGATAACTCTGTGAATTATACATTTTTTTTTATTTCATGCCATCTTGAGTAAGCCAAATACCAAATACTCCATACATGGACACCATCATCAGGGTATCAGCAAATTGTACACAATCACATATAATGTAATATATAAAATGTGTGGTTGGTTTTTGTTTCTTCTAGAGGAAGAACCAACCCTCTGATAACGTCTTCTGCGACTCTGATCCTCTGGTTGGCAAAGGTGCACGAGAAGTTGTGGCTCCTTGGAGATCTGTGCTCTGGGGTTTCCCTGCTCCTGTGCAGTGGCCAAGCCTGGAAGGGGAGGAGCTCTCTGCGGGAGTCACACCCTACACATCCAACCGCAATTTAATCTCTGCTCGTTTGTGGTCCCCGGTCCGGCTCTGAATGCTTCTCAACTGAAGACCGTTCAACAGCGTTAATGTTCAGAAACCAGCTTGCAGGAGAAATATCCTCCATAGGAAAGTGAAGCTTTTGCCATGTACTCCCAAAATGGTCCTGTTCACTGAAACGTGGAATTTAAATTGATCTATACCACATTGTACAGTATGTGTGGCCAATATGTACCTCGCTGGGCAATTCTGACCCATGAGTACTGTATGTAGTGTGGGTCTTGCAGGCTACAATATAAGACAACAGGCACAGCGTTTAAGAAAAACGCCTTACAAAATAAAAACCAAGACACCAATGGTGAAACAATATGCTGAGAACAAACCTTCTCCCTCCTGATAAGTCTTCCCCCCACAGGGTTTTCATTCACTTTTCTCCTGTGTTAAGAAAAGTTTTGTGAAAAATTACCCTCGCAATGACCATTGTGCTCAACGTAGCTCGGTTTGGGTCAAGCTCAGTGGCACAGGTGTACATTTCCATAGCAACTGAGGTATGTTCACTGTTGCTAAGCATACAGAGATTTCTCAGGATACCCAGTATTACCTGTGAAAGAAAGCCCTGTGTTTGTGCTGTATCGCTGTGACCATCAGTGGCGTCATTGCCTTAAAACTGGAGCTACAATCAGTTGAGGTTTTTTCCACCAGACTTCCCCAAGTCGATACTGCTGTGCATGAAAATTCAGGCTAACCATTAGACACAGTCGAGCTGTGGAACTGGTAAACCTACATTTTCTCCCACCATCTCTTTTTTTTCCATCTCTCATTCCAAAGACTTGTAACTTTGTGCCACTGACCCCAACCCCAATTACCTTCAACTGTGCTGGTAAGCTGTGAAGACAAGATCAGACGGACATCTTTGTAGTCTATTAAGACCAATCTGTAGGTTTAAGTGTAACCTAATTCATCACTAATGTTAAAAACACCTGGATTCACAAGGTGCTTTATCTGCTTTTATGTCTACACCTTTATGTGTGCATTTCCTGGCAATGTAACATGTAAAATAAAACTGAAATACTCTTGTGAAGATTTTTTTGTTCTATTTTCTAATATGTATATATATAGCCTAGGAGTCCTGTTAAAAGGCATAGCATCAATAGTTTGTAAAACATGCTTTCCAAAGTCAAATTAATCAAGTTGTAAAATATAAACGCCTTTGCACTTACACAAGGTTTTTGATGTAAATTAGTGGTAAAAAATAAATAAATAAGCAAGATGAAATAAGTGCAACATGCACCTTAGTTCAGGTCAGAGGAACAGGACCTGAAGATGTTTTTTTGTTACAGACTTGTAAATTTTGATGCATCATTGCTGCCTGTTAGTCAATATGACAGCTACACTGTCATATTTGTATCTTATCTGATTTGGAGAAATCCGTGTTTTCAGATTTGAGATTTTCATATTTACCTTCATTTGTTACAAGGTCTGCACTGAGAAACCCTTTGAAATGTCCATTCACAGCATATTCAAAGCTTACAGTACATCAATGTCAGGAATGATGATATTTACATGTCTCACACGGTTGGAAAGAGATTTCTTCCCGTCTAGTAGGATCTTGCAAATCCCCCCTTCCCAAACCAAAATCCAGTCTCTGAAGCAGTGAAATGCTAAAGATAGACAAGCTTCGATGTAGCCGCTAACACAGAGTACATACAACAGAAAAACAAAAACAAAAAAAACAATAAAACCAATCAATCCCCTCTGAAGTAGATAAGGCTACACATCAGATCAGGGCTGGTCCACCGCAGCTGTTGTGGTGTCACTGTGTTTGTGCATTGGTGTGTATCTGTGTTGTCTGTGTCTGACTGTGCATATATGTATAGGCCTAGGCAGGGGGAAGATGATCACAAGGATGTTAAGCACTGGAGTTTTAAGGGTCGTCTGTCTTCTACCACCATTTCATGACTGACATTATAAGTTCTCATTAGACTGTGGTGCAGAGGTTTGAAGAGCACAACTTTGTCCCTTCCTCCACCTCACTCTGTTCAGTCCAAAATATGCACTTATGCTGATGATATCAGTCTGTTTTTTGTAGAAAAAAAGAACCATTTGTGTCTCCTCTGCACAGAACCAGGTGGGAGAGTGAACAAAGCTCACAGGCCTGACACCATTACGCGGTAGGAGGGGGGAATGTGTCTATGCCTCGGGCTGGAACCAGGGCTTCCATTCGGGCTGGTGCAGCTGGCATCAACCCCTCCTATGGAAGGTAAGTACGCGTGGTGCAGGATGGGAAGCTGCAACGACAGTCGGCGCTGTATGCTGCAAATCAAACAGGGCAGAATGAATGGAGAAAGAAACGTCAGAATACAGTCAACTGAGTCAATTAAGGAATAAAACTGTATATAGTAGTCCCTCGCTGCTTCACGGTTCGTTTATCGTGGACTCGCTCTATCGAGGTTTTTCAAAATAAGATTGGACATCGCACACAATTGGCTGATTGATGGATGAGCCAAATGATCAGCATGAGATAAAATTAAAATTCACGATAAAATTAATTATTTTAAATTTAGCACCTGCTGCACCTCTGTGCAGCCCATACTGCGGGATAAGCTTCCTCCTGCAGCTGATCAGCTGTTCTTCATGCAGAGTGAAGAAGTGGGCGTGGCCAAGAACGCTTGCAGGTAGCAAAGAGCAGATGAGGCAGAGAGCTGAAATTATGATACTGTGTGTTTACTTTGTAGTTTAGAAACATTGTTTACAATATTGCAAGAGTGTGGGAAGGGTTTAAAACGCCT